>OX451207.1:43575923-43599823 GCA_949628255.1 Macrophya alboannulata | reverse complement strand
AAAGGATTTGAAATTATAGGAATGACTGATTTTCATCGGGTGGGGTGTGACTCAAATACTTGATTTATTGGATTTGCTTTTAATCTGAACTTAAATGACGAACTAATTTATAGGAAATAATTCTAACATACATAGGAACGATTAACTTTCAACAGAATTTTCCACGAATTTTATAATTTTCAAATTAAATATCAACGTGAATGATATAATAGTAATTGTAATAACAATGCGGTAATTTATGCAGTTTTGAATCCGGCCGCAATGAAAATAAATTTCGCAAGCAAAAAGTTTCGGTTCTAATCATTTTTTGCTTTCTTTCTTCCTCTACATAATTATTGATAAGTGATAAAATCAATTTTTTTTACTTGATCGATTCATTTTAGATTCATTTTATTTCATTATAAATTTTTTAATCTCATTCATGCGGAATCGATGATTCATTATTGGTTTTAGGCGATAGAAAATCAAATATTCCCCAACAACATGACGTTTAAAATTTTTATACACATCGTCACTGGATGTACAGGAAGCTATTATACATACATGCGTAGGTATATATAAATAATACCAAATTAATAGACGTCATCGTATATTCATTATTGAAATAATGATTATTTAATTCGTTTATAATACTGATTAAATTTGCTGAATAATTGCCGTTGTAAAAAACAAATAATAATAATAATACAAATTAAAAATATTCCATTTTTTATTAAACGATCAAAAAATTATCCAAAGTATATCCAGATAGCTATAGTGTTCTACGGCGTATATAACGAATAATGATTTAAACATTAGAATTGCTTGTAAAAATTAAAAATGAAAAAAAAAAAAAAAAAAAATTGAAAGAGTATGTTTTGAATAATAATCCCAAGGCTCATGATCATATGTTTGAACTTTGTACCTACACCGTGTATCGATTATATTTGTAAAAAACAAAAAAAAATTACAAAAAAACGATTCTTTCACGCAGCATAATATACCTATGTACAGTTTATTTATGTACATACTATAGGCAGGCTAAACATTCCGCTAATTTTTAATTATCACAGCTTACTTTATAGTGACGAAATATTTATTCCGTTATCTTTGTTTAACACGATTTGTACTTTGATCGACTATATCATGCCGAAGATATTACAACTGACTGTCATAATTGATTATAATCTGCACTTTGTAGAACCGCGCTTCAGCTTTTTTTTTATATTTCACTTAAATTATACTTTATATGGGTACATACTTTTACCTTTACATAATTATTCACTTACTCGTGATAATCCATATTTTACCTAATAATAATAATAATAATAATAATAATAATAATTGTTATTAGCACTGTTATACGGATATCGATCCAAGTTATATATATATATACAAATAAATATATGTATACCATATTTATATCGAAAGAACCTTGAAGAAAATTTATTGTTGTACGGTTATTTATAATTTCGTAACGCCCCGCTCTTTTGTATTGAGTAAATTATTATTATTATCGATTATTGTTAATAATATATATCTACTTGACTTTACACGGTTACGGTTCAAACATGCATATACGTATACATATTATTATACCTATACATAATTTTCATAATCTTTTATACATTATCATTGTTAAATGTTGCTTCGAAATAATTTCATATGTACTTTATCCACCGATTGTACATACTGTTGTACATACATACATACATGCTCGATTTATTTTTATTTGTCAATGTCAACAATATGACTCATTACGAGTCTTTCTCAATATGTATAACAGCTCTATAAATATATAGCAAGTTTTGATACCTATGCAAGTATAAATAAAATATATATACTTATAATAAATATTATTGCTTTATGGTAGACGGTGAAAAACCAAAAAAAAACCAAAAAAAAAAATGAAATTCCTCGGTCATTATCAAAATATATTTTTCTATAATTATATTTAAATTTTTTCCCTTGCTTCCGCAGCATCGGGACCTGATCGTCATTATACACATTTAAAAGAATTATATATTCATTGTCAATATAATCATCGATGTCTCAGATTTATAAAATCGTTGTCGTTATTATACTTCATCTCCGGAATTTGATACTCACCTTAAACTTTGGACTTTGAGCGGTGACCTCGCCCGCACTGGGCAACTATAGAAGCCGAATAGTAGTACGATATACGGACAAACATAACTATAGCTAGTTACTTATCGGTTGATAATAATGTTTTCGAGTAATGGCGTAATTAAAATGAATTTTTTTATTTTCATTTTTTTTTTTTTCATTTATTTAATCTAATTTTTCAATCTTTTGTTCAGTCATGTATCTGCGACGATCAATGGACTTTATAATCCATATCACCATACTCGTATGATGTACATATGTATACGTATAATATGTATATATGTAGATATACTCTGAGAACTGAAGACCCGAATATCGATTTAGAGATTTTTTCATATCTAGATCCACGCGCTGCTCGAATCCGATCGTTATCAACTTTTGTGTAGCGAACAAGAAATAATAAGCCAATTACTTGATCGTTTACCACGTGGCGAATGGATTCAAGTGTAATAATACAGCGTAAAGAGATGCTGATAGTACGTAAGATAGATTTGCGGTATCAGTTAATTATTACGACACATTTAGATTAGATTCGACACGTGCTCGGAAATAAAGAAAAATATTAAGAATAATTCAATCGACCAATGATTATTTTTCTTTTCTCTTTATTTACGCACATGATTCATTAATTAAGCGCCTCGTTAAATGCGTAAACGAATTTTTAAATAAATGGTTAATTTATTTATTCGATCTAAATATATACCGAAGAATTTTCAAACAATATAATCCGCTTGTGGATTGATGCCCTTTAAAATGTTCACACCGTCGAAATATATTATACTTACCTATTTTGAATAATTGAATATTGGTGTGTGTCTTAATCTTTGACTTTTTATTTTTGCATATGTTTGTCATTTTTATAATATACCTATATACGTTCATACTCGAAATATACTGCATGCCATGATGCAGGTGAAAGTGGTTTTTTTGAAAGGTTAATTGGCCGTGAATATCCGGTTTGATACACTTTATATTCAATATTACGTGCATCTCATTCTTTCAGGCTTTTTTTTTACTTTGTTCATTTCGCCGAAGTCTATTATTACTCGATTATTAGGTAGAAACAAGTTCGATTTTTAAATTCGAATGGCTTCTTCTTTTTTTTTTTTTTTTTCTTTTTTTTCTTGCACTTTGCAATTTTATTTATTTATTCATTCATTCATTAAAGTGTCCAGTTATTTAATAAATAAGAAGCGGTACTCTGTAATCCAAATAACAAGAATTATCTTTTTACATATAGAACAACTTGAAATTTTTTTTTCGGAAAGGTATACCTATACTTCTTCTGGTTTCTTCATACAGGTTTCAATTTCACCTTGTTTATGCCTTGACAAGGCCGTCGACGTGTATATCTATCTACCCACCTATACCTACCTGAGGAATAATTTAAAATGTTTTTTTTTTTTCCATTACGTTCTAATCTGCAGTTTCGTTTATAGTGGAGTTTGTTAGCCAAAGTATCGTCAAGTAGGTATGTTGTGTGAATTTTATTATAATAAGGCCGGGGACCTTGATTTGTTACGTAAATGAGAATATTATTGGACATAATTACACGTACACTAATATATGATGTGAAACTCTTAACGAGCTCTGTTCACTTTTGTACCCACACATATGTAAGTTAATTTATTTATATATTACATACACAACATGATAGAGAATCTATCAGTTTTCTCTTCATCTACGCAGATATAGGTATGTTGAAAGGATTTGAAACGCATACATTTTTTTTTTTTTTTTTACTATACGGCAACAACTTATTTATGGATATAAATAATTTATTGTACGCATGGTAGCTGCAGTTTGGAAATTTCGTTTTTTTTTTTTATTCTGCTTGATAAGCGCATAGTATGAAAATTTCCTGACCACGTTTGACGATAATTATTAATTATATGCATCATGCAATAGTAATATTGAAGTTTTAGTTACTGCTGACGTTTAAATTCATTCAAATTCTAAAGTCTGCAACTAATTATTGCTGATCGTAATTATTACACTGCTATACGTGTCGAAAAGAAAAGAAAAGAACAGAAAACAAAAAATAAATAAAATCATTAATATATAACTCTTCGTATTTATAATATCAATTAATTATTTTCAAGATTGGGTATAGATATATAGATTATCCATTAGGCTGAATTCTTCCTCCACAAGATAAAAACAGTCAAGAATTTTGTAATTGTGAACAGTATTGAACTTCGTGCTATGAGTATAATATGTATTCGAGAATATTTTCAACTTTCTAGCTAACTAAATATTATAATTACCGTTCTTACTTTTGCAAGGAGTGTATACCGGTAGAAATTCAGCGTTTTCTTTTTCATAGGCCTTATTCAAAAAATACTAAAAGTCGGAAAGATTTTATTTTCGATGTACGAACTTCCATAAAAAAAAAGACGTTTTAATAAACTTATCTTTCTTTTTATTCATTTTTTTTCCTTTGTACACGGAATATTTAATTGCCAAGATGAAATTACAAACAATTATATCTCAAAAGTACATATAGTATACGTTATTAAGATATAAGAATGCGGACAGGTCTTAGAATTTTATCTAAATTTATGCTTTTTCTTGTGACATTATCAGAAGTTGTGTAGACCAAACGTATGTGTACCTTCAAAGTCATTTCACGTAAACTATAAAAATTTTATACCTATTTACTGTTACTTGCTTTTTTTTCTTTTTTTCTTTGCTACATAAGAATACTCATTGTAAGTGTTAGTTGTCCCAAACGTGAAGAAGAGATATCAGCAAATATTAGTACATTTTTTTATAGTTTTCACGAAATATCTTCACAGGTGTTTATATTTCATATATATTCTTCATAATCTCACAAGAAAGAGCATGAAATTAGATAAATTTTAAGACTTTTTCGGATTTTCACATACAACATACTTTCGAGATACAAATTTCTGAATTTTTACCTTGAAACCAAAAAAAAAAAAAAATTAAATATTGAATGTTCTTCAATTGGTGGGTCCATTTTTATAGCAGAATTCTGTTCTACGTTGATAAACCTTTCAAAGAGTACATATAAAGTAGAATATGCTTCACAATAACACGTTGATAATAAGAAAAGAGCAAAATCAATGATAGTTAGGTCCAACTTCAGGCTCAGTTTCAATAGAATCACCCGTATGAACAACATATTGAACAATATTTGCAATTACATTATATAGAAAAAATTACTAGATCATGAGGTTAGCAAGATACAAGCACGCCGCACGATCATGGTTGTAGAGATTCCATTACAGAGAGTTTGCAATTTAACACCTTAAAGCGTTACACCTACGTGTGTTCAAAGTCCAAGGTTACCAGTCAGTCCCCTTTGGTTCAGTTTTCCTGTTAACAGTGAGTCGTAGGTTTGTATTTTGTTTCACATACTTGTATAAATTGAAGGAAAAAGAAAATCCGCAGAGAATAATTACCGCTGATAAAAAAAAAAAAACTCCTCTTATCATTGGTACAAAGTTTGCACGATTAGGAATATTCATTAAGTTCTTACAATATGTAGAAGGTAATGGTAATAATTATAAAAACAACATCGATACTAATAATAATAATAATAATAATAATACTAATGGTAATCTATTATAGTTTCATTGAATATGGGATGATCGTTGACTTTTGTTCTCCAAAAACTTTTCATATTTTGTAAATTTTTTTTTTTTCCTCTGCAACTAGCAAGTAATATTTTACACCGCAGTAGTTATTCTCCAACATTGTGTGCAGTGGCATAAATTTAAAAAACAGATTCGTTAGTGTGAAGTATGTTTGTGACTTGAAATTTATCTGCTGTTATTAATCATCTGCCATACATAATTACATTTTTATTAAGGCTGTAACTAGTTTTTGCCAAATTATTCTCGTACAATCTTCTCTGTGCTATGTGTATACTGAAAACTAAACTATATTGGACCCTCGATATTAAAACTTTTTTACTTTTATGAGTTTGCCAAGAGTCAATCAAGCTCTATCTCTTCATTCCCCGTATCCGTATCTATATATATCCCATCTGTCTCAATAATCTTTACACACACTATCACATGGCCACGAACATCAGTTGATCTATACTATATTGTAGCCAGTTAAATATACGAATGTTGCTTTGGCTACATGCATTTAATTCGTAATGTAGGTCGTCACAATAAATGTTAATCATGCATCATACGGATAGCACACTCTTATAAAGACATCATGTTTTAAATATTTTTTACTTATTTCATTTATCACTTGGCATAACACGTTTCGTTCAGTTTAGCATTGTTTTGTTTTGTTTTGTATTGTATCTTATCTTGTAACTCAAAAAATAAAACAGTCACTCCGTTTCTTTCTTTCATAACACAACATTTCTATTCGATGATAATTCGTTGTAGTTATTTATGTGCAAAAATTATTGCTGCGCATTTATTGATACATATAGTAAACATAGCTTATCTTTGCCCTTCACTGTTAAATTCAATTCAATACTTTATCTTTTTAATTTCCGGTTTAAATAAAGAGAAAAAAAATTGAAATCCTTATGATTATTAATATTATTTTTACCTTTCAGGTTTGTATTGAGATTCCACCAGCATGGCGGAAGCTCACTCAGCTGTTGCATTCAGCTTCTCCATCACTCACGAAGGATGGGATGTTAATTTTGATCGAGAGGTTTTACATCTTGTCTGGCAATCTGGTATCCGGTCTTGGAAAAAACGATTTTTCAGATTCAAGGTACTTAAAAATTATTTGGAGAATATTTAGGAAATTTTATCAAACTTTACGTCAGTGACATTTCTCCAACTTTCAAATAAAATGATAAAACTCTTTTATAACTAAAATTATATAGTAATAGAAAATAGATGGTACTTTATTTTAGATTTGTAGGTAATTTTCTTCCACTTTATTGATTTTCTGATTTTTTGTCACAAACAGAATAACATAAAGACAGGAGTATATCCAGCTTCTCTACAAAGTCTTTGGCTTACGGCGGCTGTGGTAGCTGCGATTCACTTTGTTGGATACAAAGTACCGTACGATTTAGTAGGAAAAGTTTCTCCGTATATCCCTGGGTAAGATTATTGAACGTTATTGAATACCAATCAATTTTCAAATGTTTAAAGACTATCATTTAATCGGCGATCCTATAATCACACAGCCTTATCCAATTTCAAAATAATTCAAACACCCCAGATTTTCAACCAACTTATTTCTTATTTTAAATTCCCAGGTCTTCCATAACAGCTCACCTTGCTGGATCATTTCTGGTCGCCGTTTTATTGTGGCTATTTGTAATATACACAATCAGGTACACGCTAAAACTCTTACTCATATACAAAGGATGGATGTACGAATCTCGTGGTAAAGGAAGCAGTATTTCCATATCAACAAAGTTGTGGCTTGGTGGAGTCAAGCTTTTATCAGGATGGAGTACGCCGATGTTATACAGCTTCCAAGGATCTCTCCCCAGACTGCCTCTACCTTCTGTCGAAGACACTATTCAAAGGGTGATTTGAACTCTGATTTTTTCAATAAACATTATAATTCATCCTCTATTATTTCCAACAACTAAATCTTTTCATTCGAACAGTATTTGCGAAGTGTTCGTCCGCTTTTGGATGACGAAAATTACGCAAGGATGGAGAGGCATGCGAACGAGTTTAAAGCAGGAATTGCAGTAAAACTTCAACGTTATTTAATATTAAAATCCTGGTGGTCAACTAACTACGTATCTGATTGGTGGGAGGAATATGTTTACTTGAGAGGAAGATCACCGTTGATGGTTAACTCAAACTTTTACGGAATAGATGCAATCCTTATGTATCCATCGAATATACAAGCTGCTCGGGCTGCTATGACTATTCATTCTTGTTTGCAGTACCGCAGGCTTATTGAAAGACAGGAGCTTGAGCCGGTAAGTAAAGGAAGTTATAGATTCTATATACACACTTTCAGCAGAAAGTACAAAAAGATGAAAATTATGAATAAAATTATTTACAATGAGATACATGATGAAAACCTACATAATTTATTCCAGATCTTAGTTCAAGGTATAGTACCGTTGTGTTCCTGGCAATATGAGAGAATATTTAACACTACAAGGATACCGGGTATTGAAACAGACAAAATTGTACATGTCCAAGACTCCAGGCATATTGTGGTTTACCATAAAGGAAGATACAACAAGGTTCTGATTTATCATAAAAACAGAATCTTAAATCCTAGCGAAATTGAACTGTAAGTATTATTTGCCTCCGATATTTTTTAGATAAAATATCATATCAAATGATCGAAACATTCGAATAACATCATTGAAAAAAAATTTCAGCCAAATACAACAAATACTTGATGATACCTCAGCGCCGGCTAAAGGTGAAGAGAAATTGGCTGCACTTACCGCTGGCGAAAGAACAGCTTGGGCTCGAGCTAGGGAAGAACATTTCAGCAAAGGTGTAAATAAAACGTCGTTAGATCTAATTGAAAAAGCAGCTTTTATTGTAGCTCTAGATGATATTCCATACGAGTTTGATCAGGTGGGTAAACGTGATGTTCTAATTCTTTGGAATCCAAATTGTTTCAAATCTTGAATATAATTGAAAATCATTAGAATAAACAACCAATCTGATCTTCAGCAGTTACAAAAACACCTACAAAAACAGCTAGGAGTGAAAAATATCAGTTTTCATTTATTAATTTATTCTGTTTAGGCTCAACCAGAGAAATTGGACACTTATGGAAGAATTTTATTACATGGAAAGGGATATGATCGCTGGTTTGACAAATCGTTCACACTTTGTATCGGATCTAATGGGAGGGTGAGTGTAAAAAATGGGAAACAGAAATTCGATGGAAAATCTCACCGCTATAAATTGTTAATATTTGAATTTTTTTTTCTTTATAGATCGGTTTCAATGCTGAACATGCGTGGTGAGTACAAGTACAGTTGTTTAAATACATTTATTGCGATATAGGTATCTTATTTGTTCCATTTTAGTTTCAATCAAATACAGTACGAATATGAAATTCGTTTTTCGCTTGGTGCATTTTGCACGTTATGCTTTCCTAATTGAGTAAAAATAGTCAGAATCATTGATATTTGATAAAAGTAATGATTAAATTCAACGAAATTAAATGATTTGGTAAAAATTTTCACTTTATAAAAATAATTTTGTTATTGAGTGAGCTTTATATGATAATAGAATAGACATGTACCACCTTAATGCTTGTGTTCGAATTTTGTTGGCCCAAAGAAAGAAGATATATACACATATATATTCTTTTTAGTATGTAACGTATGAAAGAGAATGTATTTCCATAAATTATTATTAGTTTGTTAATACTATTGCACTAGTTGTGCAAAATTAAGCATCTGGCAATGAGTTTTGAGGTAAAGGACGTCGAACTTCATGTTGACCCAACTTTATACATTGATAAGTTATTAATATTGTTTATTATTATAATACAATTGTGATGATAAGACCCGACATGTAATGATAAGTAATGAGCAGGGCAGATGCGGCGGTCATGTCACACTTGTGGGAGTATGTGGTATCGGAAGAAGCCATGAATAAAGAGTAAGAGTTTTATACCTGCGATTTGTGCAGATTTAAGTTATATTTACTATATCAATATCTTTATATGCCTGGAAATGCTTTGTTGTGCTTTTTGTTTTCTTTTTTAAATCTTTTTATCGTATAACTAAGAATATTAATGGGATCTAGTGATATATTTTTTATTTTTTTTGTGATGAATATTTAACGATTAATATGATTGATCGTTATAGGTAAAGTGGCAATCGATGTTGTATTTGGAGTAAACGTGTGAATTCCCGAAGGAACTAAATGTATGGAGGTTCTTCCAGAAGAATGCTCGAGATCGTAGACGTGCAAAATCTTATATCTATATAATATCTAGTTATCGGATAAAGATTTTGCTACGTTATCAAACTTGTGCATAAGTGAGATAGAGAGAGCGCATAAATCCCTTTAAAATTCTTGAACTTTATATTTACCTCTGCAGTTAATTTTAGCGACATAATCTCTGAGCTCCTATCAAATAAAATTGGTGAACTTAGCTGACAACTCTACAGCGGCTTTAACATTGATAACATTTATTGAATATAAAGATAAAGTAATCGGTTTTGGTTTGAATTAAAACATCTGCTTCTATCTTCTGGTTATCAGGGCCGATGCTCCTGTGATGGGACACCTGTGGGAATACTGTATTGGTACTGACGCAGATACTCGGTAATTTTTCTCTAAACCCAATTTCACACATTCAATAATTTAAACTAACTCACATTTTTCTTCTTGTTTATAATAATCTACAAATATTGGGGAACATTCCTTATTAGATGTAAATTTTTTTTCCCTCTTGCGTACATCTTTTCCCTCTTCAATGGTAAGTCATTATATGGCATACAATGAATGTTTCACCCGAGCAGAGTCAATCATTTGTAAATTATACATTAAAAACCTAATTGTTTCATTTCACTGTACAGATAATCATCATTTATTGCAATCTACTATCTTTTATGACGAGCAGTTTCGTTATTTTGCAATTTAACATTCTGTTGCGATCAAATTCTTGGCTTTCATCTTGCAGCAGCATTGTGCTTTTTCATGTTTTTTTTATAACCCCTCAAACTTTTGTCTCTGTTCTACAAACAAATAGCTCATTTTACGATTCAATAAAAAAAAAAATTAAAAATTAGAATTTGTATTTTTGAATAATTTTATGATTGTAATTCAAGCTTCTATTCTTATTTTTACTTCGTAAACTCATTTATCGTGCAATTGCATTTGAAATAATCTCTCACAGTACGGTGTTTGCATGGTAGGGTATCGTCCAACTTTTTCTGCCCGATACAATCAAATATAGTTTTCTTTTTTATTAGTAATTATTAAATTGAATCGTAAATATGCATCTAAGAGATGAGGATTGCGAATGCTATTCTTTTCTGCCTTGTTTAATAGCATTTCACTCACAATTAAATGTAAATATTTATATTTATTATTTTGGCAAATGAAATTTCAGAGATAACTTTAATTTATATCTTTGCTCAATTTCACATAGCTGTGAATTCATACTATCTTGAATAAATTACCAAATTGTTACTCTAAACTTATTATCTGCCATATAAAAATAATCAAATTTAATTGATAATACCATTACAAGATCTGTTCAAGTCTCGCTTTGATATCATCAATTAATTTGATCTTTGACCAAATTTTTAAATACGATCACCGTCATTATATTCAAAGAACATTTTGTCATACAGATACACAGAAGATGGGCGAATCGTCGGAAAACCTGAATTTACTCCTCCAGCTCCTGTTCGACTTCAATGGGACATAACTCCAAAATGCCTAGAAGCTATTGAAAACTCTCATATAGTAAGATAATACCTATAAATCACTGTATACTATTGGGTGTTCTGTAAATTTTATGTCACGAACAAAAAATTCAAATTTTATATTGAGAATTAGTGATTAGCCATATAGATCGATTCTGGGGAAACCCTATGAAAATATTTCAAAACCCGTTCTGTTTGTAATCATATTCCACTCTCCAGGTTGCGGAAAAGCTGCTAAACGATGTGGAGTTGCGTATTTATATGCACAACGCTTACGGCAAAGGTTTCATGAAGTTGTGTCGCGTGTCTCCCGATGCGTACATACAAATGGCCCTTCAATTAGCTTATTATCGAGATGCAGGAAAATTTAGTCTAACATACGAAGCCTCTATGACGAGGCTCTTCAGAGAAGGTAGAACAGAAACGGTACGGCCTTGTACCATCGAATCTGCAGCATGGGTAAAATCAATGGAAGACAAATCAACAACGGTGAGGATGAGGATGTTTTCTCCAAAGAATTTGAAACATTAGAGAAAGTCACACGTCCCATTCATTTCATGGTCATTTTAAATCATTTCTAGACTGAACAGAGACACAAATTGCTTATGGCAGCTGCTGCTCGTCATCAAATAGGATACCAGGATGCGATGTGTGGGAAAGGCATTGATCGACACCTTTTCTGCTTATATGTTGTGTCCAAATACCTAGAAGTTGATTCTCCGTTTTTGCAGGTAACTTTTACTGTGATTAAAAAGTTGACATTGAATGACGAAAAAATTATACTAATTTGCAGAAAGTGTTAAGCGAACCGTGGAGACTGTCTACATCACAAACTCCTCACGGACAGACGTCCAGATTGGATTTAAAGAAATATCCAAACTGTATATCAGCTGGAGGTGGCTTTGGTCCTGTAGCTGACGACGGTTACGGTGTTTCATACATTGTCGCTGGAGAAGATATCCTCTTTTTCCACATATCTAGCAAGAAAAGTTCACCTGATACGGTGAGACTTTTAAAAAATGTTGAAATTAACTTTTTTTTTCAACTTTTTTTGTACGAATAATTCTAAACGTTGAAATTATTATTTATCATTACAGAACTCTGCAAGATTTGCAATTGCGATAGAAAGAGCGCTTGCTGATATGAGAAACCTTTTCACAGAGCATAAGAAATTACAACAGCACAAAAATGGATCCGCGTAATACAGTGATTATTATTTTTTATTATTTTTTTTTTTTTTGTTGTAAGTTCCTTATTCTGCTGATTTTACATAATAACAACTTGTGGTTTCAAAGCTAAAAGTTTTTTGAGTTGAACATTATCTAATCGATTATGTTTATTGATGTAAATATAGTTTGTTGTTACATACGTATTTTCTATCAATGCATTGTTGTCATTAGATAGGAAGATATTTAGAAATTAACTATAAACATGGACTGGAGAAGAAAACTTTTCTTCCCCATAGTCTTTCGAGGCAAGACCCCTAGCGTACACCTTAAGTAACATATTGTTGAATGTTAACTTTGTGTAATTATGTCATTAGAGACACTAAATCCTATGACTTGAGTAGTTATAAAATCATAAATCATAAAAACTGTTGCGCGCTTAGCTTCGCACTTATCATGATACATAATATTATATTCGATCTGTTGCTCATTGAATCTGATGAAGCCTAGAGAAAAAGTAAAATTTAGAATAATAAGTTTTATTTGTAAATATAACAAACACAAAACAGTTTTAAGGTATTATTACCACATTTGTATTCATCATAGTATTGTACACAATGACCTCTGTATTTTATACAAAGTAATCGTTATACACATCAAAATTCAATGGCTCTTATTTTATTTTATTTCTTTTATAACTGTTTAAAAAATACTTGAGAAAGTACAATCATTGTCATATGAAATCGTCTGATTATCAGTAAAAAAAAGTATACGATTTCAAATAATCAATGCAATTTTTCTATTCAAAAAAAAAAAAAATATCTTATGACTCTCATATCGATAACAAGTTTTTAATCCAGTCTCTCGAAGACGAGCTCGAAGAGTTTCGCATGGATTATTATATTTATAATTGATTTTGAAATCTTAATGTATGTTACCTATTATGCGGTCTGGAATAGTATTCTACTATTCTGTAGAATGGAAAATGTTTGTAAAGTTTTTCACATTTTTGACCGAAACTGGTTGACATACATGCCGATTTGTAATATTGGATGAATGGTCGATTATCCATTTATACTGTATGCACTTTTCATTCATATTTTACTTGTATATGATCGAATGCAACGATAGAAAAAAAAATTCATACTTTATATATAAAGTTTGCATTAGATCATAAATAACTACTGACTAGATAGTTTTATTTACCTAACAAATACCATGTGCCCTAATATTGTTTTTTTCTTTGTTGAAATATTGAACAAAATAGGGGCCTTGCTATGCCAAGGAAAAGCAATCTTTTTCCATGAGTTTTCCTGAACTGATAGCCCACTAGCCTGTCAAATAATCTTCACAACTAAAATTTGGAAAAATAGGCCTTTCACAATATTGATTCCATTCATTTCTACAATATAAAATGAACAATATTGGACATTAGATTGATGGAAACTATGTAAGGACTGGGTTTCTTCAATTTCATCAGGCTGGACCAAATTGAAGTATCAAACTAAAATGAAATAAAATGATAATTCTTCTTCCGCTTGTTGGCTCAGATAATTTGGAGAAACTCTGGAGCTAGTGATATTTTCTGGGGATAGCGACGCCCTGTATAAATACTATGAGATAATAACAGAAATCTGTGAATGTTAAAATTGTTATAGAAAAAAAAAATCAATCAATTATCACAAGCAACCTATCAATGCAAAATATTTAAATTTATACATAATTTTATACACGGGAATTTATTGTCAATAATATATTTCTTCATAGTATATTTATAATGGTATTGGTGCTCTTAAAACCAGTTAACGTATCACGTGGTGTGGATTTTTCATCTTATATTTATTTTTCTGTCCCGGTATATAATATACATATACATATGCAATAGAAATCTCCTAAAATCAATTAAATTTACATTACTTAGTTTTTCGCTTATGAAAAAATATAATTCTTACGGTTTTTTTTTTTTGTTTTTTTGTTTATTACACGTATGTATGTACACGTATGTATGTATTTTTAAATCAACATTAATTCGTCAATTTTATGTAGAAAATATACACCACTTGGTCAAATAAAATTGACTTGTTTTTTTAATTTCTTTATCAACCTAGTTAGATATTATACCAAGAAGTGATAGAAAAAAAAGTCAATCAACATTATGAATGTTGATGAATAATTAAAAAAAAAAAAGGTACCTAACAGTAAGTTTATATCGAGTAAAATAGTTTAAAGTAGTAATTGCTGTCAGTAAATGTAGAAAATTATAAGTATTGATTATTCAGTTCATAGTAAGTAACTAATTCATATCATTTACAATTTTAGTAGGATATAATTTATTCAACTTGAAAAAATACAATCAGGTAAAATAGACATTAGAACGTTATTAGAAGAAAATTTAACAATGAAAAAAAAAACGACATAATGTATGTACATACAAGTGTTAAAGCTATCAGTCAATGAATAATAAATAATAACTTATTATTAAATATAATAATAAATCCGAGAGGATTTGAACACATATTCTCGATAATCTGGCTAATTGTACTTTCTTGTTTTTATATCTAGCTCTAAATTTTGTATTATTTTTTTTTTTGTAATAAATAACTTTTCCATATATACATATTTCAGAATAGTTTATATCAAATAAAATCTCAACGATTTATCGCTGTTTGTTTAGGTCTACAAATACTTTTTCATTTTCTCTCTAAATTATTATCTCTTTTGTCATAATCTTCGGAATTTTTTTCTTTCCTAATTGGACGATGTTTGTTCGAAAGTACCGCATTACGTAGTGTCGAATGAAGGAATCTTTTGTTTATTGTTTGTTTAGGTTTTATCCAACCACTTGGACCCATTACTTCAGCTCTTCTAGCACCAAGCTTTGCTTCTTCGAGTAATGCCTCTGCTGCAAGTCTATAAAAATGAATAATTTTATAGATTTGGAAATGCGAACCCGGTTCAAATATTCAAACTACTTTGTTTATATCTTAATCAATTATCAATAACATTTTAACATACCTGTTCAAAGTTTCTTCGTCCATTGTTACTTGATAAGATTTCTTTTTATTGACGTCTGATGGTTTATAGAAATATCAAAGCTGTATAAACTAGCTGTCAAACATCATTCGTAATACATGTTATGATCGGTTAGGTAGTCATGTCCTTTTAAATCAGTTGAATACGGATTTAATTTGATCAAAAATTTCGTTGAGATAATTACCGATGAAGATTAAATTAACTCCGAAATACCGTAAGCTACATTTTATTAATTTTAAAGTATATAGTTTTTGAACGCGTCTCTTCTGCTAAGTTAGAGGTTAGGATTAATTCTCTTAAACGTGACGTCGTGAACTATGAATACTGTACAGAGTGCGCGTACACATAGTATACTTTTCGAAACCTAGATGGTGATGGTACTGCTATTTCTGGGACAAAATTGTCACAATAATATACAGGGAATCCCATACGCATTGGGGACTCACTAAATTTTTGTCCAGAATGTACGGGGCGGTTTATTATTTTTTTCGAATCGTCAAATAGGCCGATATCTTACTGTACGTGGAATTATCGCGATAAATTTTTTTTTTTAGATTGTCGTAATAGATAATTTGCAGTTATTATATCAGCTGTACAGCAATAAAATAACCACGTTATATTGATTATTATTGTTGCAATCGGTGGCTATATCAGTGACGACTTATCACTCAAATCAATTTTAGCGTCTTTCATTAACTGATATCAATACGTTTATTGGTAATGTATTTATACCCAACATGGATCGTGATAATGACTTATTTATCAAATAATAAAACACCCGTGTGCTCAACAGCATTTCAGTACACAGCTGCTATGCAGTTTCCAAAAAATTATACACCACATCGTTTTATTATACTGCCACTGCGATCGCTGTAAAAAAAATGGAAGAAATTGTATTACAACTGCTGAATCAGGATGTGGCAGTCAGAGGACGGGTAAGTATATAAAATATTTGGTTGCTGTATACTTCAAATGATAATTGTTGATAATATTATTATGTATCCAGCTGTGAATTTATTACCTTGAATCAAGAAAGGCTAACACGTTTATTATTTCTTCAGCAATTCTTCATGCATTCATCTATTTCTAGTTTTTTTTTTTTTAATACGAATTAACGATTTCTTTTCGTCATCAACATTCTATGACAGCCCATTTTCGTCGCAATATTCTGTATAAATCATGCCTCATTTATCGTATACCTATCCATGGTATTATACAATCTCATTGGAGTTTTTTCTTATTTTCTTCTTGTTTTTATTCTCATTAGATTTTTTATTTCAGGGCTTCGTCAAGCTTACAGAGGCTTACAAGAAATCCAGTAGCATGTCCGACCTGTTCAAAATCTTACACTCTTCTCCAAATCCAAGGGTTTCGTACTTTCGTTACTTTATTTCATCTCATTAAATGAAACACGTAAAGATTGAAACAACTTCATTGTATATAATGTATAAATTGGATCTTCACAGGTCAGACAGTATGCCGCAGTTTTATTGAAAAAGCGTCTTGTTAACGCAAAGCATTGGTCTCGTCTACCACAACTTGATCGAACAGATTACAAAGAAATTATTCTCAAGGTAAAAGCTACCCCACATACTATAGGCAGTAGCTCGTTCTTCACCATATTCATATCGTCTCTATATTCCAGCAATTAATCAACGAAGAAGTCTCCCTACGGAGCAGTATAGTTGATTTAACAATCATAATCGCTAATCACGAGCTAACAAACCCAGCAACTGGTTGGCCAGAATTATTTGAATCTATCAAAAAATTACTAAACGGAGAGAGCTCTTCCGATAAAGAGGTACAAATTAAGGCAGATCCAACTTCGCAGCGAATTCAAAAATCTGTTTTTTCTTTTTTCTTTTTTCTTTTATGTATAATATCTGTTTATCCACAGGTGGGTATATCGCTGCTACCTGAGGTCGCAGCTAATAGACCTGAGACTCTTATGCACCACGCTGAGTTAATCGTTACCTTTCTCACAAAGACGCTGCACAGCTTGCAGGAATTAAATAACACAATTGTCTACAACATTCTATTAACTATACTGCATCTTGCTCCCATGGTCGAAGATGATCAGAACGTGAGTGAATTTGTCATCACTGTTAAGACAGATATGCGGTCTTTATCTTCCAAAACAATTTTTATAATCACAACGTTCTTAATATTCTAAATTCTTTCTTCACTCGAAGGAAGTAGACTGCTTTCTCTCTCCATAATAATAATCTAACTGTTTAGTCTGATAACATTTTCTAATTAGATAAAAAATGCGTTCAACGAAACAATGCCGCAAGTTATCTGCTCCATTCAAGCGTTGACAGAGTTTGACAAAGATCAAGCAAGCGAGGTGCTTGAATTGTTGGAAGGATTGTGTAAGAATTCAACAGAAGCAATATCCGTTCATACTGCAATTTTGGTCACCACATGTATTTCTATCGCAGAAAATAAGCTTTTAGATGATATACTGCGAGTCAAGGGACTCAGAATTATTAAATTCTTGGTAGATACCAAAAATATGACCATTCGCAACAACGAGCTAGTGGTGCCGATTATCGGTGAGCAAATTCAGTCTGGATTCAAGTATGATCCTAAATGATTTAGTTGACAGAAAAGATCGTTCTTTCATTATATGCACTTCGATTGCAGACATGATATACACCGTTATGAGCGAACCAGTTTATGACGAGTTGAGAGATTTTTATTTAAATGCATTTACCAATTTTGAAACGCCGATTACGTGCGGTATGCAAATTTTGGACATCTTGTCACAGCATTTACCATCGCAGGAACTAGTACCAGAAGTGGTGAGTGCAAAGTAGAGTCCCGAAGTACATATTGAAGCTCATACACATTTCTCTTTGCTTTTCAATACAAAACAAATTTCTGAACAGTTACAACGTACGGAAATGATGTTTCATGAGCCTGATATTTACGTGAAGCGAGGATGCTATGTAGCCATGGCTGTCGTTGTTGAACACTGTTCCAAATTCATTGAAAAGGAATGCTTGGAAACATTTTTAAAATATGTACGGTATAGCTTTACGGATTCTGGGCTTATTATCAGAAACGCAGTGCAGTTCACGCTCGGCCGATTCACCAGACATCTTGAACTGAAAAATTCTGAATATGCTGCTGAGCTGCTTCCCATTTTATGCCAGTATCTGGATGAAAATCGGTCCGAAATTTTGCAAGACAAAGATCCACCGACAACTGCAGATACACTTTTTTACATGCTGAATGCATTCTTTGAATCCTTTGCGGACCAAATAGTACCGTATTTGCCGAGGCTGATAGATTATTTGTTCGAGATATTGGAATCAAATACTCCCAAGCATGTTAAAAAATTGGCGTTAAAGTCTTTCAGCAGTGCGACTGATGGTGTCCATGAAGAAATGTTGCTGTATTTACCAAGACTGATGATTATTTTAAATTCTTGGGTCGCTGAGGAGCAAATTGAAGAAGAAGCAGATTTAAAGGCTCAGATTTTTGGTGAGTTGAGCAGCTGATTGAGATTTTCTATTGAGTGGCTACTAAATGGTCATTTTTCAGATACTCTAAGTTCCAGTAGCCGGAGAATTGGCCAGACAGAAATTGTCCCAGTAGCAGAGAATTTTTTAAAGATAGGTGTTCAAATTCTACAAAACAGCACCGATCCAATTTTGAAGAAAGCTGTTTACAATTACTTCGCCGAAACTAGCCACACGGCACCAACACTCGTTGCTGAAACAGTGTCCCAGGTTTTTGACAACATGATCAAAAGCGTGCAAATTGCAGAAATATCAAAGGTAAGTAGGAATGGTTATACCGAAACTGTGGAATAAAAAATACAGACATCGAATGTTTCAAATGTATATATTACCACCGATTTTGGGACTATCTTCGATCCGTTGCAGCTGAATCGTTTCGAAGATGTCAGAAACGAAGACATTCTGCTGTACCAAGAATCAGATAACGACAAATTCGCCGTTGAGGACGATGATGATAATGTTGCATTTCCGTATGAAGCTGAAAGTTCTTACATCGAGGAAAAGAAGGAAGCTATCGTGGCATTAGGTGTGCTTGCTGTAAGCCTTGGGTGAGGACTAGTTTCAGTATTAATAAGAAAGTTAATCACGAGGGATTAAACGGATATGAATTAATTTCAGAGAATCTTTTCACCCATATTTGGAAACGTCTTACCGGGAAGTTTTCAAGAGAATAAATTATCCAGAAAAAAGCGTTAGCCAATCATCGTTGTATACATTGTCACAATTTTTTGAAGCTTTTTCGAAAGTTCGATCGATCGATAGTATGGAAATGATGCACAGCTCTGCGGATATTCTGATACCAATTCTTTTAGAATTAATTTATAAGACCAACGATAGCAGTGTGCTTGAGACTGCAGTGATCACTTATTCAAGCATATTGGAATTCGCCAAATCTAAAGTTCCATTTGAAAGAGGACATAAGGATGCTACTAGAAAGTGTATTATTGATGTTATTGCAGGTATGAACTGATAATCAATAATTAACACTTCTGTTTTTCATATTATGTCTTTGCTCATGTGTATTCGTACTTAAAGGTAATACTAAATGTCAGAATCTGAAAGAAACAAATACCGAAAGGGATTGTTCTGTGAAATACTACGCCGGAGCGATGGTAGCAAAATTCCAAAGGGCAATCCGCGGAGCGGAATCTTTAAATTTCTTTGAGCAGGTGTTGCCGTTACTTCTTCGTTCCGCGGTAAGGATCGTTGCAATATTGGACTCACAGTAATTGGTACATATGGGAATATTAAAAGTTATGAAAAATCAAACCTGAACAAAATATATTTTGGTCCAATTTAACGGTGTAGGAGGAAGGTTCAATCAAGAGAGAAAGAAGCTTTGGGATTGAAATTATTTCCCAGTCTATTGAACGTTTGGGGCATACGGTTTCCAAGTTTGCTCCACAATTGGTCCCACTTTTTGTGAAGTCAGTCGCTGATCCAGATACTGACCTGAGATGTGAAGCCTTTAGCGCAATTTTAAGAATCACACGCTGTGGAGGCGACGCCTTCTACCCGTATCCTTTCATGCTTATTGTCATTTCGGAAAAAATCATTATCATATAACGCGTGGTTAATGACGCTATTAGATCGTAAGCTTCGAAAATGCGTTTTCTTAGACATATTCCGAAGAATGATTTTCCTCACAGTTACAACTCAGATATTATCCAGATATGCTGCAAGCATTGATCACCGCTCTTCCGAAAGACACGGATTACGTTACCAGGGACAAATTGATCAGTGTTATAAAAGCTGTCTTTGGAGGAATATTGTCATTGAGCAGAGAACGCCACACGATTATTTACGATCAGATGCAATCATTGATGAAAATTTCTCTAAATATACTCCGCATTGAGTTTCCTGTAGACCACACAGGTAAAAATATCATGAAAACTTTCTTGTATATTATTTCAGTCACTAACTTCTATAACTTATTTTCTATTTTTGAAATTAAAGTATAAAATGATAATAATATAACAGATTATATATTTCCTCGCTCAAAACAGGTCAGAGATGAGATTTATACCAAAGTGTAATTAATTTTTAACTATTTTCAGAAATCGAAGATTTCGCAAGAGAGTTTCTTGGAATAGCACGACTTGATTATGCGGATATATGGGTCAATATGGGGTCATTTCTTTCGCCTGAAGAATTAATTTTCGTACAAACATTGGACACAACTGAACCTACTGATATGGGTATATTCGTTTAGCTGATATTGCCGTTATTGAAATTAGTCTGATAGAATGTGAGTTTCTAGAATCAGTTTCGTAGCAGATACTTAATTATTAACTATACTACAAATGCGGATTGAATCTACATAGAATCTTCTGCACGATTTATTGTACAATATTAAATGATGATTGAATATACTTCGGAATTGTAACTTATAGGTATATGAAGTATTTAGATGATATGAATATACTTTATTTAATATATTAATCAAAATTCAGTTATTGACATGTTTCTACCAATATCTGTACATTAAAAAACTTCATTGTTTGGTACAGAGATTTATTTTTAATAAACAGTTGCAAATTGCATGTATACATAACTTTAACTATAGGTATGTGTAAGTAAAATATTGATTGTATCTATATATTTTGTATTTTCTATTTTCGGACAACCTCTCTGCTTTCGGAAAATTTCTATCGAGATGCCTATGACATTGCGACAGTTGAATCTCGTTAACGTAGCCCCCATACGAACTCTTCGACGCCTCGAGGGCCACTGACCCCGCGAGAGCAAGTGCCGCTATTCATGCTCAAGGTCGTTGCCTGGTATATAAGCTGCCAGTCGTTCATCAGCGTTGCAGCGTGCAACACCACGCCTGACGTCGGAGATTTCAGCTCTGTTTAATGCTCGCTGCTCCATCTGTGGAGTAGACTTTGGAGCATCAGCGTCGTTCAGTTTCTTATAGGCAAACGTTAGTCAAGAGTGGGGGAAGCGGGGTTCCAGAGTATATTAGCTGGCAGTCGTTCATCAGCGTTGCAGCGTGCAACACCACGTCTGACGTCAGAGAATTACAACGCAGCACAACACATTTTTGACTTCTGTTTAATGCTTTCTGCTCCATCTATGAAGCAGACTTTGAATGGTGTACTACTCTTACCGGCAGTCATGCCATATACCGACTTTACGGGCCAAAGTGGTTTGTCCCTTCGACCGCGAGATGGCGACATTTCAGACTCCGTTGGTGGGAAGAGCAGCGACCTTGAACTTGATCAACAGCACCTGCTGTAGCAGGGTTAGTGCACTCAGTGGCTCCCGTGGCGTCGAAGAGTTCGCATGGGGGTTGTGTTAACGAGATTCAAAATGAATACTCCGAACTGATATTTATTTATGTATTTATTTATTTATTTAAACCAGATTACATAGTAACGGTCTAATATAATACTGTATTCTGCAGAGATGCACAGCATCTGTTCGCAGTCCGCATTTAATCCTAACCTGAAACAAAATACAATTTACGAAACATATTAATTTGCATTGTTTCAATGGCATTGTTATTGCACATCGATTATTCTTATATAATTTTGGATAATTAATTTGTAGACTTATTTTATTATTTTTCACGTGATAAAAATAATAATAATGATTTTTAAGTGCATGTATGTATGTACATACATATGCATTGTAGTGTATTATGAGTAGTATCTAATACAACTGTTATTCATATATTAAGATGACCTGTATCTCAAAAAGCAAATAAAGAGACTCGATCAAATGCAATGGGTACATATTCATTTTTGAAAAAATAATTATTAGTTGTCTTTCTGCACATTTTTCCCAGTCCTAATCGACCGTACTTTCCTTACTCGCCCATTCCTAATCGACTGCGTTTACTAGCTAGCCTAGTCCTTTGAAATTTTAGGTTGAAAAATTGCTCCTGGTATCAGGAGAACATTTGACCTGAGGAGGTGTGCTGAAATTTTTGGCGGGAAAACCCCCTGAGTGTATGTCTAAGCAAGCATGCATGTCTCTCTCTCTCTCCCTCTGTGCATGTCTCATTCGCTTAAAGTATATAGAATTTCTAAAATTTTAAGTCGAAAAATTGCTCCTGGTATCAGGAGAGCATCTGACCCGAGGAGGTGTGCTGAAATTTTTGGCGGGAAAAACCCCTGAGTGTATGTCTTAGCAAGCATGCATGTCTCTCTCTCTCTCTCTCTCTCTCTCTGTGCATGTCTCATTCGCTTAAGATATATAGAATTTCTAAAATTTTAAGTCGAAAAATTGCTCCTGGTATCAGGAGAGCATCTGACCCGAGGAGGTGTGCTGAAATTTTTGGCGGGAAAACCCCCTGAGTGTATGTCTAAGCATGCATGTCTCTCTCTCTCTCTCTCTCTCTCTCTCTCTGTGCATGTCTCATTCGCTTAAGATATATAGAATTTCTAAAATTTTAAGTCGAAAAATTGCTCCTGGTATCAGGAGAACATCTGACCCGAGGAGGTGTGCTGAAATTTTTGGCGGGAAAAACCCCTGAGTGTATGTCTTAGCAAGCATGCATGTCTCTCTCTCTCTCTCTCTCTTTCTCTCTCTGTGCATGTCTCATTCGCTTAAGATATATAGAATTTCTAAAATTTTAAGTCGAAAAATTGCTCCTGGTATCAGGAGAGCATCTGACCCGAGGAGGTGTGCTGAAATTTTTGGCGGGAAAAACCCCTGAGTGTATGTCTTAGCAAGCATGCATGTCTCTCTCTCTCTCTCTCTTTCTCTCTCTGTGCATGTCTC
>OX451207.1:43456209-43575723 GCA_949628255.1 Macrophya alboannulata | reverse complement strand
AATATCTAGCCTGAGAAAGTGGTCGCAAATTTTTTAGTAGCTGAGAATGCATCTACAAAATCTAATCTCCAACACATCCTGCGCATTATCCTGTATCTCGTACGCTGTTTCACCTATCGCTACATATTTTAATTAAAGAGTCTTTAGAAAGGGGAAAGTGAAAAATAACGAAACAATTGATAATTTGTATTTCGGTGCATTTATTGCTGCAGCATTCGTATGTACATTACTTTATTGTCAAAGCTGTGTATAATTTGTAATTATTTCTAAAAAAATAAATATATACATCGCAAACAATCGATTCTCTCTATTTCTTTTTTTGATTACAATATTATACTCCCTATAAATAGATATATTAAATCTCCTACTACATGTATAGTACTTCCTATAAAAAATAACAAGAGAAATAAATATCACTACTTTTAACAATTAGACTATGTCCAATTTAAAAGTTTAGCTTTCAAGATAAAGGAAGAATTGAAATTGATAATTTTAAATTCAATAAAATATCTGGCGAAAAATATCCTGCAAGATTGACGGCCTCGTGGGGCTCGATCTCGCAAGACTCGATCTAAATAAAATTCTGATCGAATTAGGACAACAAATAATAAAATTATAGAAACTACAAATATTAATAATCCAATCCTATCTATGTATCTCTCTAATTTCTTAAATAAAATACAAATACAAATACACGATCGGTGTCCAAAAATCGATTATTCTGTTCATTCTTTGCCTGCAGCTTCCTTTCCTTCCGATCCTCGGCACTTTTTGCACCCATAGTGGTGTACCATCTGATCACGTTCTCGTCTGATTGAAGACAAATTTATCACTTAACAGACAAATTCAAGTTCGATTGTAAGAATAAACTTACAAATTTGATAGTTTACAATTCCTCTATATACAAAGAATACAATATTTTCGAGAAAATTTTTATTTGTTTAAAAACTTTTTTTTTAGTAAAAAAATGTTTGGATTTTGGGTTAGTAAAGTTTGTACGGGTTCGGATAAGAAAATTCGATTTAAAAAACTTCACTGCGAACTTTCTCGAGAAAATTTGGATTAAAATTATACACCGGCTTTGTAGCGTCACTTGCAATTTACTTGTTAGTTATTTTTTTTATCCCCGGCGTCGATTTCGGCACAGAATTATAACTTTCTTTTACTTGTCTTTATTGTTTATGTCCTCTAGCTTTGGACGGAAAACAATAACCGACTGAATCACAAACCGACTTGCTCCGGCCGCTGCCTCACGCGGACTGACGCCGGTCGCCAGTCGCCACGGACAAGTCCTTTGCCTATCACAAATCAGACTCGCGCACGCGCGAGCTGCCATATTAAAAATCCGTATGACGTCATCAGTCAGTTTAAATTCTGGCGGGATCAGCTAGCGGAACTTCAGCAATTAACGAAATTAATGTAACAATTAAGTTTGGTATATATAAAGAATTGAAAAATAATAAAATCAAGGGCCAACTTTCACGGAAGCCGAGTGTGTATCGGCATATACAAAGAAGTGACGCCACGCCGACAGTGTATATCGGCTTGGGTAGGTTGAGAGCACCGACAAACACCGTCTAAAAATGGTGACCTCACCCGACCAACACACGGTATAATCGACGTGGAGAGTTGACCACGTTTTGATAGGCAGCAGACAGATTGTTGATACTCGCTGACTTTGACAGATAGTGAATAGAACGCTTTTGTGTGAAACTAATTGTACAAAGTTCGAAAAAATGGCGCCAAAAAAGACTATAATAACTGAGGTATCGATATAATATATTCATTCCTTATTTCCAAATTAAATTAAGTATTTGCTATTTTAAATAAGCGATTAAATCGCTTACCTAACCTATTAGCAATGCCAAATTGAAATAGATTAGTTTACGTATTATCTTTATCTATCCTATTTTCTATCTATTTTATTTCATTGCAAATATATGGCACAGTAATTTTTGCTATTTTCAGATGCAAATTGTGGAAGAAGCGTTACAAGTCGAGATGCGTAAAGTTGAATTACTCGAGTCTAAGTTAAGTAAGAAATTGCTAACAATGGAACAACGTAACAAACTGGAATCCGAGTTGGAAGATGTCAGAAAAGTGCTTTCTAAAAATCAAAAATCACTGACAGATTTGAGGCATGAAAATACACGAACATTTATGATAGCAACAAGTTTTGTATTCGCTTGCTTCTTACTTTTCGGACTATATTCAATGCTATTTGGTGGCATATAGTGAGAAAAACATTACACAATATAAAAAAGAATATAAAAACTACCAGAAAACTCTGAAAAGCAAAAAATTTCCATCCAATGCAATTGATATCAATAAGCGAAGCAATGCCCAACTTGACAAAGCTACAGACGGGTCCAACTTATTATTTTAATATCTTTGTCCACAATTTTTCCACTTAATATTATGTACAGTTTAACAATAGGGTAGTTATACTGATAATTATGATGTAAATATATCAAAGTTCCGACATACTTTTTGTATAATACAAAAATTGATTTTTATTGTAATTAAAACTATAATCCATTTCGATTTATTTAGTACATCAAACATAGGTGTAATTTATTAGGTACATATTATCATATTGCTATCAATAAACTGATTATTCATAAAAAACAAAATTTGTATCATTATTAAAACAATCAGACTTTTTATTATTAACATTTTAAACATCTCAAACTTGTGTATCAGCTTTACTTTCTCCTTGGAAAAGCACACTGATCATTGTTCGATGAGAATTCATATTGTAGCGCACCACTTGGTCTGCTGCGTGTATACTTGACGTGTGTTTCCAGGTCAAAGTGGCTTCCTTGGTCTGCCAAAGTTGTCTTTAATACACTTCTCCACTCGAGCTGAGAAAAATAATTCCAATATTTATCAATCCCCTTCATTCCAGGACTTTAAAATCTCAACTGATCCTCGATAATTATAATTATTTGAATCTGATTAAGAGTTTTGGCACTAACCAATCGAACAAAACGATCTTGAGGTGAGGAAAACTGATCCCCTTTAACCCCTGAACAGAAATTAAAAAAGAATATGTATTCTCACATATTTTTTTTCTTGCAAAGTAATGGTACCTTGAACAATGTTGATATCACAGGATTGAAACGTTCGATGAGCATCCTATTTTTAGCCTTTTGTAAAGGATTGTCTGAGTGAAAGCGTTGCTCTGGGTAAGTTTCGTCCAAATAATCAGCTACGATTAGACTTCGGAGAGTATATTACCGTCCTCAAGTTCTAATGCAGGGAGTACACCAAGTAGATTTTTTTCTTCATACCATTCTGGTTTTTCTGATATGCTTATGTAAACGGTGTCATAACTGAAAAATGAGAACAAACAGAGTGATTGAAACTAAGCAATTTCTAGTTTGAAAACATATCAAACGAGGAAGATTCTGAAGCTATGTTTATGTTTCTGTAATATAGATATTAGGGATAAGAAACTAACATAATATTTAAAAGAGAAGAATAGTTTATCTTATATTATATCATATATTCCTAAATTTGTAACGAAATAGGAATTTGACTTACGGAATTTTTTTAGCATTTAATATAAGGTGAACCCTTTCAGCATATATGGGCAACATCGCATGCCGTACAACCGCAATTTACCAGATACCAAAGGCGGGGCTTTAGAACCTGCACATAAAAATTATTGACATAGATTTAGTTGCAATACAAACAATAATAAACAACCAGCAATGAGTCGTAATTAAATCGTTAGAATTGAACTTACCAATTGTCAGGTACTCAGTACTCATTTTTGATTATTGTTGACAGTCAATTCTCTGCTGTAATTCAAACCACGTCTAGTAAATTTCCTTGATCCAGGATTGTGGTGCCTTAAAAATAGTTTCAGATTAGCTAAGATAATCACAGAATAAGCGTCCTACCGGTTGGTTGTATACATGTGAGAGGTATAACACCGGCCAATGATCCTCTCTATGGTTGCACGATATTACGCAATAGCAATATTATGTTTGTATCTCGCTAGACCTTGACTCTTGTTGTGGTTTAGATAACTAATCAGGCGCGAAATAATGAATATTGTGAAATAAAAACGACTATTAAAACTATCCGCAATTTACAGATGATGACGAAGGTAAACAAAGACATATTGTTAATTGTCATAATTAACATATCCATTTTGTTGTTTTAATATCTTAGTCCTTAATTTTTTTACTCGTCTTTTTTTAGTAAATGAATGAAAACTCAAATTATTTTTGTGTCATACAAAAATTGATATTTATTGTAATGAAAATTATTCATTTTATTTATTAGATTAAACATAAGCGTATAGTAGCAGGTATTATCACACTGCTACACCAATAAAGTGATTATTTTTCTATATAAAACGCGTATCAATTATTATTCCGCCAATTAGAGTTCCTTGTTAACATATTCAAATATATTTAATTATTCATTAGCTTTATTTTGTCATTGGCAAAAGGATTCATCATTTTGCAATGAGAAAATCGTACTGCGCAGTACCGGCTACTCTGCTGCGTATATACTTGGCGTGTGTTTCTCCATCCAAAAAGCTTCCTTGTACTGCCTCATCTTCTTTCATTGCACTTCTCCACTCCAACTGTAACGAATAAATAAATGATTCAAATTTTTGTTCATTTAAAAATTAATACATTTTACACGAATAAAATAATTGACATTGCATTTCGTACAATTTTGTAGAATATTAGATTGAAAATCGTTTCTAATTTTTGTTTTTCATGAATTGTATGAATGAAATAACTGAATCTATATTCATATAAACCAAACGTGTTGATCTTGCACTACTCTGAAGATTAGATTAAATTAATTTGATCCAACTTGATATCAGGACTTAAGAATCTTAAGTGATCCCAGTTAATTATCGATATTTGAATTTGATTAGTAGTTTTGTCTCTAACCAATCGAAGGAAACGTTCTCTAGGTAGAACAAACTGATCCCCTTTAAGGATTCTGATCAATTCAGCTCTCTCGCACCACGGCCATATCATTAGATCCAACATTCCAGGATATTTTCCACCGAAGTAAGGCGTTCCTCTGTTAGCTAATTCTCTGTCGAATATTTCCAGACCGCTCAATATCTCATCGAACAACTCACGCTCCAGAGTAGAGCTGACGTAAATCTGGAAATATTTTGTAAACAAATTATTAAAATATACATATGCAAAAAATAAAATAAACATAGATTGATGAAATGAGATAAAAGTTGTATCGTATAATATACTGATATTCTGATAGCGTTTTTCCTTGTTTTCTTGCAATAAGTAATAATACCTTGTGAATTGTTGTTATTACGGAATTGAAACGTTCAATAAGCAGCTTATCCTTGGCCTTCAGTAGAGGACTCTTTGGATAAAGTGGATGATCTGGGTAAGTTTCATCTAAATAATCAGCTACGATCAGACTTTCATAGAGTATGCTACCGTCCTCAAGTTCTATCGTGGGAACTTTACTCAATGGATTTTTTTCCAATAACCATTCGGGTTTTTGTGTTAAATTTACGTAAACTACATCGTAACTGAAAAATGGAATTAAACAGATAAAAATTATGAAATATAATAAGAAGATACGAAATTACGCTTTTTTTTTGTTTAATATTCAGACGAAAAAAAAAGAAACGAAAGAGTTTATCTTATCTTGTATAGTATATTTTTAGACTGTTGAATAAATCGAAATTATGCTTACGGAATTTTTTTAGCATCCAACACAAGGTGGATCCTTTGAGCGTATGGGCAGAATCTCATGCTATACAGCCGCAATTTCCCAGGCACTAAAGGAGGGGCTTTAGAGCCTGCGAATGAATAATATTCACGTAAATTTTTTCATGAGATTATGAAGAATTGTAAAGATCAAGCAATGACAATTGTGATTAAACTATTAGACTGATAATTGAACTTACCAACACTCAGGTGTTTAGTACTCATTATTAAATATTGCCGATAGCCGCTTGTTCACCTTGACCAAAACACGTCTAATGAATTGCTTAAATTTACGATTATGCCTGTCCACGCAAGGATACTGTACACAATTTCAAGTTACGATAAGCGCCACACGATGTATGTTACGTGTGACGTACGGTCGTAATATTTATGTGGATGGTAGTAGACCGGTTAGGTGATAGCACGGACATGTGGATGACAGCACAACTTTGCGCAAGCGAAGTCATATTCATACCCATACCTATAGAAATGTCGGCAACTTGACTCTTGTAGTTTTGATAAGGCGCGAGATAAGGGATACTGCGAATTTAAAATGAGTATTATAACAACGCGCAATGAACAGGTGGTAATCGAAGGCTAGAAAATTGCTCTTTTACTAAATTCCTGCAATATACTGTGGTTTAATTCTTTCTCAATTAAACATAGTAATTTTAGCGAACGATCGAGCGCCTTATTATACGCAACCCGCAGATCATTTATGTAAATTTGTTGCTATAGCTACTGTTGATTATGATTATTGAATATTTTCCAAGATGGCGCTATAAATCAGTTCAGCAAGCAGCGTCATCTTCACAGCATTTTTACGAACTACTTTAGCCGCAAACGAGCGGGCGGGAGGGCATTTGAATCGACAGTATAGTTGATTGATAATGACGACAAATTTTGTCTGATTTTTAATTGTATACATGATAATACGTCAAACACAGATTTTCATACGCTTCTATAGACTTGAACCGATACTTCGGTAAATTTGTATAAAGTTGATGATGTATTTTGACACCGCGAACTTTATTTTAATCGAGCGTTACACTTGACTCTATACAAGCCGCAGACTTCCGAGATTTTTTGATCGAAGTTGCCTATGTTAAGCTACTTTGCATTTTGTTAACAAATTATACAACAAATCCTAGCTCCTTAATTGCTTCGAATTTATTTACAAATTTCTATAACTGCTCGATATAGTTGTTTGAAAAAAATTAGAGAAACAAAATAGGGTTTTTCCGTGGTGCAGTTTGACCATGTATCATCGAATTTGGTATTTAGATTTTTGCAGAAGAATTATTGCTAATGCTTTATCATTTTTTATTTTCTGAGCATCTATAGGAATCAATTCCCACCTCACTAATTCCCAATTCCCTGCAGTTGTACGAATCACAGTTCCGGGGTTAATGGGGCTAATAGAGCCCGCTCAATCTGGACCTCGGGGCATCTGGACCCTGTCCCATCTGGACGGAAGTGGAAATGGGAATTGGCGGAAAAAAGAGGAATAAATATAATAATAGAAAAATCATCGACATATTTGAATTGAAAATAATATCAAAGACTCCAATTTTCATATCGTTTTCGATCATTTTCTACTGATAATTGATAATGCTTATCGAATGATTGGACATTTCTTTGAAATGAGGAAAATGCTTTCCTACCATTGTGTCTAATACTGAAATATGTTATAGAATGTTTGATTGTTGAATGACTATTTCTTTCACAATTAACAATAACAACGACTTTCACAATTTATCTAATCAATAGTATATTTACACACATTTTCAGCAGTCTGAGAGACTATAGACAGACCGGAATATTGACTTCTACTACAGTTCCGATTCACGTTCGTACTGTTTTCTATAACAGCATCGTCTGATCAGTTACGGAATCTACTACTAGCTTGTCATAAGGTCTTCGGCGTTTGATAATATGAATACTAAGTACTATAATCTTATTACGTCGAATCTAACAGCGTCTTGCACCACGCATTTGAGTTGAATTTTCTGATTCAAAACCTGAAATTATCCGAACAATAATTTCCCCGAGGAACTAAGCAGCCGAAAGCTCGGAATAGAACTTCCATTGTACGTAAGAAACTCACTGCAAGGATCGATAGTTGGAAAAGAAGAATAAGAAAAAAGAAAAGAAAAAAAGGGGGAAATAAAAAACAACAACAACGCACCATTTGACGTTCGAATCAAGCCTCGAAGCGTAGAGGAATCCCAGTCGCGTTTTCACAGCTCTGATACTAGCTGCTCGCTGGTAGCTGTGAGGGTAGTAACGGGGCTAAAGCCTCGCCTATGTTGTTACCGAAGAAACGAATAGGCGCGCGATGTTTGCGAGGGGCAAAAGGGAGGGAAAAAAACTATATCGAGAGAGGGACTGAGGGCTAAACATAAAAATATAGATATAGTTATAGGTATGTGGACTGTATATAGGTATGTGTATGTAAAGAAACGGAGACATAGCGAAAGACAGAGAAAGATAAAAAAAAAAACAGAGAAGACATAACGACAAGGGAGGGAAAATGAGGGGTGGTAGAAACAGAGTAAAACCGGAGTAGGTATACGAGCGACGTTCTGATTGGTAGCGGAATCGATTAGCCGCCGTTGAGGCAGGCACCCCCATACCGCCACCGGAGTTTCGGCGACGCCGCGAATTTCCCGGCCGAAGGTTTCCTGTTGGTCCCGCCTCCAACCCTCCAACCCTCCAACCCTCCAGGCCTCCCGCACCTCTGCGTTTCCCATAGCAACCCTCATTTAACCCCGCGCACCTCCTTCGCTATCTCTTCGTTTTGCTTCTACAACGGGGAATCCCCTTCATAGTCAGACTCACAACGTTGTAGACAAGCGAGCTATGTATTAAATCTGAGCCCCTGGACCCACCTAGGAATCTTTCAACACACTCAATTCTTGTTAGATACAAAAACAAAAAAAACAAAAAAATCAATTTTGATTAATAAATAAAAAAAATACCTGAAAAAGGCACGTTTTTACCTGTTTGGAAATAGATGTTTGTTAGTTATATATGTACTTGCAAGATTGTATAATATATAATTCAGCGATGTATATTATACGTGGAGATTATGAAACGGGGCTAATTGATTTTGCCGACGACTGATACAACCCCATCGGCTCATTTAATTAGAACATGGCGACTTCAATACAAGCGCACGACAACAAGAACAACAACGGCTAGCCCACCCGAGCATGTACATTAATCCTCATATCACAGCGACTATTTCACTGCACTTAATTGGTATATATATATACTTACATAATATATTATAGAAATTGTTTAAAATCATATAAATTATTATTTAATTCGATCACCCTGCTTCAGGAGGGCTGCGTATCTACCTAACGTATCATATCCTACTTTTAAAACTCATACATCCCCGCGCACATAAAACAATAAAACCATTATTATTTATACTCGTCTTATAGTATAGGGTCGTTATATTCTACGGTCTTTTTTTGCCTGATAGTAATAATGATAATAATAATAATAATAATAATAATAATAATAACAATGACGATAATGATATTTCTATAATAATGATATAATGATAATAATATCAAATAATATCTGAAACTAGAAAGAAAAAAAAGATAATTCATATACAATATCAATGATAAATATAATATTTCTTTGTTTAATATCGAATGCCACTGGCAATCGAAACCGCGTATTATAATATTATAATATGTATACATATTCATTCATTCACATTATATATCGGACACATACACGCACACACTTTGCACACATTCGACTAGGATCGCTATGCGCCTATATTTAATATTCTACACATGAAAACACCCTATCTACATCGGTGTTACACGGGGAATCCCCGGAACCGATCTGCGGACCTCGCATCATGATTATCTGCATCCATAAGTATTTTATTTATATAGATTTATGAAGTCTGTATTTCAGATACGGGGGAATCCCCCGGGTACGTTAAAATATTTTTATGTATTTATAATTGTATGTATAGTTATATGGTAATTTAGTGCTTACGTCTTACAGAGTAATATGGTACAATATATACGCCTAATTATGTGGTACGATTTTTTTTTTTTTTTGGTATTTTATTTTTGGTATTTTTTTTTCTTTTTTTTTTTTTGTTTTTTTTGTTTGACAGAGGTACATTTCAATCATTTTCATTCGCTCTTTCTTTCCCTTTCATTCTTATCCTCGAATTTTTCTCTCTTTCTTTTATTCGGTTCTTTCATTTCTCTCTTTGTCACGAGACGATCTGTAGCCAGACAGGATATCCCATACGTCGATCATGGCTACAAGAAATCGAGCTATGTCATATATTTGCTCGAAATTTTTCCGAAGAGAGATTTAGTCGGCTGTTAATTGTTCGTACTTTTTTATTTTTTCAATAGAGTATCTAACGTCAAATTTATTTGAGAAAAAAAGAATAATAACACGTTTTTGTATAATATGAACGAAAAATTCTTTCATATCGATGTTTAATCGAGACTGCAGTGAAGGTTTGTAATCTTTGTACAAGTTATCAATATGTTTGACGAAAGTTTTACAGACCTTGATGGGATTCGGAAAATCCGATGAAAGAGCAGAACGGCGTGTGATGTGAACAAATAAAGAGAAATTCTGCAAGAATGCAGCGAAAAAATCCCTAAAACCTTGAACAAATATTTGAAATCCTCATCTCAATCAGACACGCCATCAATATACATTAAAAAAAATCCACGATTTTAGTTTAGCCTCGATCAAGAAATGATTAACAAATAAATAAAAAGACTTTATATATAGTATATATAATACACGCAATATTTATAACTTACGACTATAATATTTTCACGATCGACGAAGTAGCGCCCCCGTTATAATACCCGCGTCGGATATAAAGAGCGAAGCCTCGAGCTCATCACCAACCAATTACAACGGCCAATCATCACTGTTTGAAAAATCTCTCAAACTTCTCTATATATACAAGATCGTGTCCCACATATTATAGGTATACATACACACCTATACCTAAACCTAATCTCTTAACAGGGCATAAAAACAGATAAAATTCTCCTCGTAACAATATTCCCATAAATAATGAAAAACGTCCTTCGATCGCGAACACAGCGCGATTAAAAATTGGTCACGTTTATTTATTATACCCATAGTTTTAGTTTTCATTTCCGTGTCATTCTCCCTCATTCTGTTAAACTTGTCCCTCTCTCTCTCTCTCTCTCGTTGCTGGGATTCGAGGAAACATAATTATTAAGGGTAGATTATTATTATTATTAATATTATTAATATTATTATTATTATTATTATTTATTATTATTAGTATTAATATTTATTATTATTATTCATTATTATTCATTATTATTATTATTATAGTTATGAGTTATCACCGCAATGGCACGTCATGGCACAGCACAGGGTACACAGCACGTGGCACGACGCCAGCAAGTATCAACCTCAACGTGGGGCTCCCAGGGCACCCCAATGCTCGGCGGTGGGTCATGTGTAATGAGGATAAGTACCCAGGTGCGGTGGTACGTGGCCACTAGCCGTGTGGTGACCGGCGTAAAGGTTTGCCCCAGGACTTGACCAGTAGGTTGATGCGGATTGAAAAAGTCCGCCAGGAACAGATACTGATACCGAAGCTGCTGGTGGTGGCATTAGATTAAGTTTAGCATGACCGTAACCGGACATGAATAGTTCACTTTGATATTTGTACGCCGCTGGATCGGCGGCTGCTGGTTGTGTGGCAGCTGCCAATCCCTGGAAGTCAAATTTATAAGCGTACCTTTTACCGTGGACTTTTGTCATTATATTTTTGTCGTAGTAGTACCTGGAAACAAAAAAAAAAATTCATCGAGCAAAACGATTTCACATGATTTGGTTTTCGGACATTTTTTTGGTTTTTTTTTTTTACTCCCTTCTGTGTAAGAAAAGAGAAAAAAAATTCGTCCTCTCACGGCCGGTCGTTTGATTGAAAAAAATAATTACTGTTTCACTGTGACGGTCGCCGGTACTACACATCGCGTTTTTTTATTTTTTTTTTTTTTTTATACGTTCTATTTGTACAGTAGTACGTTACATGTGAGAATCGATCGAGCGATCGATCGATCTGGTCGCGAATCAAATTTACTCGTGATTGAAAATTTTTCGTTCCCACTTTTGTATCAATTTTCAACCATCACCCTGCTGCAGCTAGTCAAGAAATTATTTAATATCTGGTTATACGAGAAACGACGGGCAAAATCCATATCCCGTTTTATTTTTTATATAACTCTTCGTTCAGGCAGAGATTCTCATTGATTTTATCATGTTACAGGACTTCGGTAAAGAACTACGAAAATCTGATTGCTTCAGGGATTCGGAAAAACTTCTTCTCCAATGGAATTCATTCCGTCATTAGTATTCGTGAAATTTTATAGGAAAATGTTGAAAGAAATGTGTAGAAAATTCTCAAAATCTTAGTAAAGTTAATAAAAAATTTTCAATGAATTTTTGTTACAAAAATTTTTACAAAATCTGAGAAAAATATTCACCGCCTTGAGAAGTTCTGAGAAAATATTAGAAATGTAATTCTAGAAAATTTCATAAAATATTCTAAAGTCTGTACAATGCTTTGCAAAATTCGTACAGAAAAAAACTTTTGCAAATTTGTGATTCGATAAAATTTTTCAAGCTCTAAATCCGGTGCAAAAAATCACATGACTTATACTTATCTGATTTAATAATAACGTGAATTAACTCACCTCAGGGCTCTCGACAGTTTATCGTAGTTCATGTTCGGTTTGGATTTGCGTTCTCCCCATCGCCTAGCGACCTCGTCTGGATCGGTTAGTTTGAATTCCCCGTTGGTACCCTCCCACGTAATGCACGCCGCGTTACTCGAGTCGGACAATAACTCGAGAAGAAATTGCCACAGCTGGATTTGACCAGAACCAGAACTGGCCAGACGACTACTAGTCGCTCCAAACATTTGGTAAGGATCTGTAATCGTCGTATAAAAATCTCGTTTGAAGATTTGGCGGAGAACAAACCTTGAAATACGACAAGGTTTATGATTCGAAAAAATGATCGACGAGGGCAGTTTTTTTTTTTTATTTTTTTTGTTCTGGGTCGAAGTTCGAGTCCAAATTTTTCGATCGAATTTAGAGAACTTCTAATCGTTTATATTTCTTCCCGCGTATAACAGCGACACATTTCTTACATTTCTCTGTCTAAAAACCTGAGCTAAAATCCCCCGTCTCGCGTTGCGGGGTTGGCTATCGCTCTTAAAAGCTTTACAATGCGTCATCAGCGGTGGTGCAGTGGCTCGACGAGCGTGGAGCACCCTACAACCTACACAAAGGATATAATAGCAGCCCTACAATAGAATGGACTTCATTTGGCTCGTAATAATTTCAATTCGAAAGATGAGGAGGAAAACATCTCTGAAATATCTTACGATCATGAAATCGTAACCCCGAATCATCGACCCCGAAGCTTTAAGCATCAGAAAACTCCGAAGGGGTTGACGTCTGCAATTAAAAATAAAATAACAAAAAAACCACCCAATGGTATCAAGATTTTTAATTTTTTCTTTCGCCCCTTCGTCGAGCTTTAGCTTTACCATAAAACTGAAAATTATTCACCATAAAATTGAAATCGCGTATTCTAAACTGCATCGAATCATCAAGATCTCAGAATCTCCGAATTCTCGCTTAAAATCGCGACCCCTATCCTCGCCCGTTGAATGCGAGCAGTGATCGCCTTTTGATCGCCTTTTGATCGAACGGTAATTCACTTACAAGTTAATAATGGACAGGGGATGAAGCGGGGTTGGGGGTAGACCGGGCGGGGCGGTATTCCCATTTATCTGCTCGATACGAGCTAGGGACAGGCATGCAGGCAGACGGACGGACGGATGGATCGCCTCCAACACCAGCAAGACCAGAACTACCCGACTGCCACATTCACAGAAGCAATAGCCGTGAAATATATCGATTCCAATATCCCAATGTATGTACACATATAGGCGAGTCCTGCATATACCCACACACATGCGTATAATTTTACAAGACGCATAGAGAGACACGGAGGCGTTTTCCGCGGGAGGAGCTCCACCTTTGTACACTACGATTTTATTACCTCTCTTTGCTTTTACTTTGATTTGTGTATCTTTCACCCCTCGAGTGTATATCCAAAAACCCCATTTCGGGGTGTATAAATCTATTTATGCACTTAATAACCAGGTTCTTTTTTACTCTCATTCTTTTACCTACTTATCGTTAAATTTACTCACCAGGTTGTCTGAGGTGCGAATGCGTGTCGAGCGCAGACTTTGATAGACTACTGCCATATCCTGAAATAAGAAGAAGAGAAAAAATTTATCTTCAGTAAAGTATGGAGACTTTTCTGCTTTCATTTCGTTCGTCTCTCGTTATCACAAAAACTGCGGCATTTCGTATATACAAATTGACAGTTTTTGACAATGCGCGATTTCGTTATAGGTAAACTCTGCAGCAGATATCAGTTCGAGGGTAGGTATAAAAGGTAGGTACACATAATATTTTGTTTGGGAGTAATCGGTCGTGAAGTATAACTGTTCTGGAACCAGCTACTACGTCTACTTCTGCGAGGTTGGGGCAGAGAGATGTACGCGACAGAGCGAAACAGTCGAGATATAACTTTGGTCAACACCCTTGGTTAGATTTAGTTTAAACTGTGCCTTCCGGTGATACGTGGCTCGCTGATTATGTTACACGAACAACTTGGGCGGGCATATATGTATAGTTGAATTAATCCATGTGTGAGCAACGTGACACCTTCGTGTACACAAAATCGAAGCAAAAGTTCTTTTTTTTTTCTTTTAACTCTGATTCAAATCATTTCGGTTCATTTTTGGAAAGTTACCGAATAATTTTTGAATCCTTTACGCCATGGCTTGATTTCGCATGGCCCTGATATTGCAGATTATTTGAAGTGATTGCGAGGCATGGGAGATCGATAATTAGTCAATGAAGACAGAGTTTAAGACCTGAACCGATGAGTGTATACCGTTAAAAATTTGTATATACGTCAAAGCGCCCGACGCACCTGGAACGATTGTCTCACGTGATGAAAACGTGCCGAGTATATAAAGTCAAAGCTGAAGACCTGGAAGATGAAGAGATGACCCACTCGAGCGGCAGAATTTGCCGGAGAGGATTTCCGTGTAGGCAAACACCGACTGAGTGCTTTTCTCCTCGCATTTCTCTCTCTATCTCTCTGTCCGTATGTCTCTCTTTCTCTCAGACATATATATATATATATATACACAGACACACCAACACCCACAAGTACACGTATACGTAAGTTCCTCGCGTTCTACTTTCGCCCGATCGCTCTCTGGTCTTTGTAGCCTTATCAACTCGACCCGCCTCTCTTTACGGGGGAACCCAAGAAGCTGGTGAGCTCCTCTCGAAGTCATTGTAGGATAAATTAAATCAACTTCACCGCTCCAGGTCACGTTTGAGAAATACGAGGTAAACTTAATCAACGAGATGATCAGAGACGGTCGAGTAATCGGACAACAAAAAGCAAGCTTCTTTAAAGCCTGCTGCAGCTCAGACTGTTTCATATTGCCAGATCATTCGGTCTGAAAAATGTTTCTAAGTATTCCCTCGAATAAAAATGATATTCGAATACCTGCTAGGGAATTTAAACAGCCTCCGCATTTTTAAGTAGCGAAAGAGATCGCGGTGACTAGTCAGAAGGAAATAGACAAACGTGTTTGGGTAGTATATGCATAGTTTGATTTCAAATTTATTTACAGTTTTTGTAATCTCGTAGATTTTATACTGTAGCTAAATTTTTGAAATTTCATTTGTCCTTGATGGACCTTGTCGCGGGAGATTAACAAATTTATCCTGTTCTGTTCTATTCTATTCCGTTCTTTATCAACTAACGTACGAACGATTGCAGTAAAAATATAACGTGGGAGAAACACAATTCCAAAAAGGTTCTATTGGAAAACATTGAAACGGGGCAGATGTCACGGTTAAGTAGCAGTTGGTGTCCGCTATGTTAAACAATTTGATTTCGGGTGTGATTGGGAATCGAGGGTGGTTCGGGTGTTCCTATACGCGAATGCTGAGGGTCGGCCGCAATCAGGCCAGCCGCGGGGCTTCTTCGAACCCTCGTCCTCGCGGTAAAACCGTCTAACGCATGTATAACACCGATTCCTGCGGACACCCTGAATTTTCTATACCATCTATATCCTGCAGTAGCAGCAGCAGCAGCAGTAGCAGCAGAAATCGTTCGTCGCGACGTCGCGTCTCCCTGCACCAACATTCCCATTGTCGCGCGTTTGGATCAGCTCGTCTGCATTCACGAGCAATTACGCGGGGCGGAGTAATCCGGTTATGCGTCTAGGACTCGGGGATGGATATTTTCCCTCTTTCTCTCTCCATCATATTCCTCTCTCGTCTCCTTCTGCCACAGGATCAAAGGACCTTGTCGTTCCGCCCGAATGCCGCCCCTTCGGCGAACCTTCGCTTTAGTGATTCTCCAGCACAATGCGCGAACTCCCCCCCCGTACCCGGGATAACTAGCTCGTTTGGCTCGCTACTCCCGCAAGAGAAACCCATCTTCGCCCACCTTCGTAGACGAGATTGGAGTCAAGTCCTTGCCCAAAGATTTCTCTATCTTTTGTACATTTTTTTCCCCAACACAAAAATTGAAACGTAAAAAGATTCGATGCCAATTTAAGTATATAGGCTTGTCGAGGACTTGATAATCTCTTATCGAGTAGATCGTCTCGCGGAGATGACAATTTTTTTCTCCCCCCGTCTCCCCTCGTATCGTACCTACATCAATCGCGTTTTTGAGGATCTGAAGAGCTGGTGAAAATCGGTTAAAAAGTAGCTATTAAAAAAGTTAGTTGCTATACTTGAATTTAGCGTCACAGTTCGGAGTATAAGCGGCATTATAAGTACGCGAAACTTCGGTTTAAAATCGTTGGTTCGTCGGTGGGTGGATAGGTATAGGGTCCTGCGCGGGGGCGCTCCACTTCCAGAGGCACCCCTTTATAGCACGAGCCTCAATTCCGCTTTACGAATGCTATTGTGACGAGTTGAAATCTTTGTTCCGTGAGTCAAAGGGGCTTTGAACTAGTCGCGAAGACCGTGAGAGTAAGTCGACTGCAGGCAGTATAACAGAACGAGGTAGGTAAAACGAAACAAGAAAATAAAAAAAAAAAAGATGGAGAGAAGAAAATAACAAAAATTATTTAAAAATGGGATATATATACTGCAAAAGTACATCATGTAGCCGTATATCTAATCCACAGTGGTAAGTTTTTCAACGAGGACCTCGTTTAATTGCAGAATAAAAAGCGCGAATTTTAGACACCCTGCAGGAACAAAAAACAAAAAAAAAGCTCAAGTTATGACCTTCGACCCCCAGACCAGCGGACCCTCCGCCTTTTACTCGAGACCCCTGCTAGGTGCCCACGGTACAAATCACGACGCTCTAGTGTATAATAAGTAGGTGCTTTATACAGCTGAACAATAGTGTGAAAACGTTCGCTGTGTAACTGGGATGAAAAAAGGAAATTAACAACCCCGCGTAGTACTATCCCTCTAGTCCGAAAAAAAAACAGGTAGTTGCTGCTTACTGAGCCTTATGAATAAAGTGGTTAAAAATACGAGAGATGAAAATTCGAAATTTGCAAAATTTTAAACAGTTTTTTGTTTTTTTGTTCTTGTTTGGGGACAATTCCAAACAAGCTTTCAAAAAATAACACCTCCCAGAAACTGCACTTTTATCGTAAAAAAAAAATTTCTTTCTCGCTCAAATCAACCCCCGAATAAACTGCGTAAAGTTTTCGGACGATCTTCGATCTCCGAACCCCCTGCAGACCCTCGGACACCAAGACCCCGGTATCCCGAGGGTAAATCACGACGCTACCCAGTATGATATATGCAATAAGTATATAGCTAAGTGAGTAACTAGACACGCACGTCGTCTATGCGGCTACCGTTCTACCAACGCACGCGACGCACCCTCCGATCACCACCGCCTACCCCCGGGCAGGAAGTGCGGGCTCCGAACTGCCGGGGTCTGACGCTATCCTGAGGGAGTAGGGGGCCACGGATCGGGCAACAAGTCAGTGGGAAACGGTGCGTAGAGCTAGTGGCTACCCGGGTAGGTATATAACGCTTATAGAAACGAAGGAAACGTCGTACCCGACGGCAACCCCAACCCCCTTCCACTCCGATTTTCCCTCTTGGTACAGCCTATACGTCGGGGATTCGAATGGCTAGAATTCATGTAGCATATGCGGGGAGGGGGAGGGGGAGACTGTATTATGTCTTCACCAGTACACACACGGTCACGTGCCAATGCGTGACACGTTCACGCATCGTCGGATGTATTTCAACTCGAAAATATACCGATAATAGCTAGTCGACTGATAGTTGTTCCAGTACACTATATCCAGCAATCCGTGCCCAAAAATTTCCCTGACCATTTCCGGTTCTCAGAAAAAAAAAAATACAATCGGTGATCCAGAAATCAAAAGAGTCGAAGGAACGTCTTCATGCTTCGTTTCGGTGTCTCAACGATAGACAATTACCTACTAGACAAAAAGATATCGTTTAAATAATCGACAAGCAATTATCCGTATCGAATAATGCATAACGATTCTTCGCATTGAATGGGATTCGGTTAAAAAGGATGTTGAAGTGTCTGGAAACCGGTTTAAAGCGCTCGTAGATATACAAGGTAAAAATTTTATGGGTAGGAGTAAAGATCCGTTCGGACTGTAGGATTTTATAACAAATCAAGTGGAAAGATACGTATATAGGTATATATACCTACTTGTCCCAGTTCTATCTTTCGATTGGCTGAACAGTGAGGGGTTCTCGAAATTGTCTCGTGTAACGTTTGTCGTTTCAACTTGACGGCTACTATCTTCTATCGGGAGATGTTCTCGGCTAGAAGATGATCGTGTATTTGAGTGTTCGATTTAAAGAGAGACTGCACATATGTATACGAACGTCTCGAAAGTATTGGTACGAAAAAATGGCGAGTAAAAGAACGAAGAATAATAATAATAAAAAAAAAGAATAATAGCTAACAGGGTGAGGAAGTTAACGGCTCTCAAACGTAATTAAGGTGGAACCATCAGGACGTACGACTTTGGGTTAATCCTTGTGAAGAACCAACAACACGAAGGAAGCAAGGAACCGCGATATTACGACAAAGTGTTGGCCAAGAAATCGAAAAGCGTGATTATCCCTCCCGAACGGTATTGCACTGTGTCGGTGTGCCCCTCCTGAGGCCGATCGTTACCCAAGAGTTCGTAAGATAGTCACGCGATACGCGATGAGGCGCGTAAGCCGTCAGCAAGCCACGCGCCAACGGTGGGGCGTATAATTATACTACAACGGTGAACCTCTGGGGCCCTACCGGGTCGAGAAGTCACGCTAGTTGTTCAACCTTCTCGTATATACCACCCTCCTTCTACCACCCCACCTCTGAATGACCCCTGTTCAGACCCTTTCTGCTGAAGCACTTTTACCTATTTTTTTTTATTATACACCACCGAGCTTAGCCTTAACTAACTTCCTGACCTTTGCTCTTTGGGGATATGTAAGTATACCTGTATACTTGTACACGGCTAACACTGCTGCAGGTTTCTGTATATTTACATTTATATATACTTGTACAGGTGAGAGGATATATATCTGCGCGTGTTCACCTCGAGCGTATCTATAGGCACAGAATTCAAGAGCTTATCCAGGAAATTGAGGCATTCAAGAAGCTCAAGAACTACTGCTTAAAAAAAAAATAAGTAAAGAATCCAAAGCATTGAAGAATTGTAGTTAATCGATGTTATTCTAATTCGGCTGATGGGGTACATTGTTATAAATTGTTATGGCTAGGAATTTTGTTTTCTCAGAGGGAAGGTAAGCCGTGTTGACGATATGATTTAAATCGGGATTACATATAGTGAAGAGAAAAGCTCTGTAAACGGATCCGTGATACGGTCGAGGGGACCCCAAGTTCTCGGTGGTAATATAAAAAGTGATAAGAGTTTCTTAAACGCTTTATAGACGATTCAGACTAAGTAAGCACACGCACGGCGATATAAACCAACGTTCGCATCGATCGATTGAATTTTAATCGATCGGAATTTCTGTATTTCTATTGATTATAATATAAATCGTTATCTCTCGTGCTTGCGTTGAATCAAGAACGTAACGAATTTGGAAACTCTTCACTTTACAGAGTCTGAGAGATCCCTTTAAACAAACCCTTCTATTTCTGTGCAAAATGCTGAAAGTCCTATATTATTTACAAAAATTGTATTTCTGTAAAAAGGTTGAAAAATCCCCCTCCCTCCGATCTTTCTTGGCCCGTGTAAACATCATTTCACTGCGACTAGTATCCACGCCGGTTTGTGTTCATAGAAGTTGTGTCTACCGTACCCAGGAGAGGGTTGGGTATTTGTCTCTGGGACTCTTGACGATTGTTTTTCTCGATTGAACTAACCTTTGTAAAAGGTCTATGGTATAGGTATATACTGCAGTGAATTGCACACGGCGTGAAACGCCCAGACCAACCCGCCCCAGGGCTCACCACAGGACGACGGGTCTAATTTCATAAGCTCAGTGACCGCGATAGGGGTGCTATGCCTGGATTCTCTGAACTGCAAAGTGTAAACGTAGTCAAAGAGACAACGAAATGGAAGGGCAAAAACTGGATGCGCCGAAGTCATTTGGGTGAAATTTTGCTCACTTGTCTGTTATACGAGATGAACATGTGTGCATACTCTTATTGAATGTGTGTAAGTTGTGTAAACTTTTGGCTATAGGGCAAAGGAACCGAGAGGGAGAAACAAGCGGAGGTGTGGAAGCTGTTTATAACAAACTGCCCTGCGGCTTCTAGCTCTGATCTCGTCGTGATTGCGAGTTGTGCCTTCCACACGGGGCACAGAAGAGCCTAGGGCAGGACAAGTCGGGGCGAAGGCAAACCCAGGCGTCTCTGCAGCGGCGCCCCTGCCTCAGGCACTCGACGACAAAGAGGTCGCGGTTGAACGCGCCACAAAGCGTCGCGACGCCCACGCCCTGCTTGACGAAAATCCAGAGACTATGTATATCCCACGGGCCTAGTCGTAACGCAAAAGACAAAATTCGCGAGGCAAGTTTCTCAAGGGAATTTGCGAGGATCATTACTTTTGCGTCGGATGAAAATAAATCAACGATTTATGGAGCAATGTAAATTTTTTTTCTCTCTTTCCAAGATTGATTTTATCTCCAACGCAGCAGATATTCGATACTTTCAGAAACTTGTTGCAGAGGGGTTGCAGAAAAAAAAAATAACGTGAGATAAAAATGGGGACGATATTAATTTTCTAAGATTTAATTAAAAAAGTCTTTACATCCTATGAAGGATAAAATATTTTACAGATACGTTTGTGCTTGTATCATATTTTCGCCTTTCCCGATTCCATTCACGATCCTGATTTGGTAAATTTTTGATAAATATATTGGCAAAGATGGATTAAAAATTTTTGTAAAACTCACCCTGGCCAGGGGCTGGTGATGCGGCATGGCTCCAACCGCCTTTGTACGAGCTACTTGCATCTGAAAAACGAAAAATATATTCATTCAAGATTATCCTCTTTCGGAAAACGAAAGAATTGCATAATTCGACGATCAGAGACGACAAATTCGCTGCTAAAATGAAAAAAAAAAATAAAAAAAAAAGCGCAAAGTAAAATCTGTGCGTTAGAAAATTATTTATCAAGCCCCCCCGTTATATTCGCAGACAATAAGAATTATTTCTTGCGCCATTTCGAGTCGGTAATACTTCGGCTATGAATTTTCTCAACCTTCTACGGCTACGCTCGTCAGCCCGGGGTCTGTTTGTCGACAGATATATTTTCATTTGGCAGATATTGGCGCGCAGGGGGCAACCCCTAGTACCCTTGTGTGTACATACGCGGTGCTAGGACAGCCACGGCTAGTGTGTAGCCGTCGACGAAGTCCAGGGTGACCTCCAGAGCAAACATTGTCCACTAACCCCCTTCGACCACCCCATAGCATAGACTCTTTTAGTCCATTAATACAGCCTCGGATTTCACGTGTTGCCTACAATGCCACTACAACTAGGGAGACAGTTAGTCGACTAATACCTACCGTTCCCGCACAAATTTTTGGGGAAAACGAAAAACGAGATAATAATCTTAGCGGTGTTTCAAGTGGACGGCACTTGACTTTGCTCGGATTTTTTGACGGGCATATGAATGGATCGATTTGGTCGACTCGCATGATGGATGATCGATCGAAAATTACGAGGAACTTGGAAAGTGTTGTTTCATGGGTTGATAAAAGTCGGATAATTCGATTTTTTAATCGTGTCCTTAATTTTCTTTTTCTTGATTCGAAAGGGGTGTAGTTTTTTCACAGTTCATTCAGTTCGAAACTCTAAATAAGTATAGAAAATTACATTGTACTGGTATATGGATAAAAGATGTAGAAAAATGTGGATTTTATTCCCCTTCGAAAAGATGAAAGTCAAAGCCATAAGCTGCTGTGTTTGGTCTTCTCAAGTCATGTTTGCGTTTTTCATTTTAACATACACCTACGAAGCTGAAAAGAAACCATCGATGCGAAAAGCTCGTTCTTAGGGTCATGTATGTGATATTTTCGGTCGACGTGCAGCTAGAAGCGAGCGAATAAAATTATAGAGACGTTGTTTAGGTTGAAAAATAACGCCTGAAGCTGCAAGTACAACAGAAATCAACCCTTACAGATAAAAATAAGAAGAGAAAGAAAATAAATTCTCTCTAAGAATCCAAACGAGCAGTTTTAAATTTCTGAAATCTTGTCCCCTTATGGGGGCAGCGTTAGTTAATTATTATTTTTTTTTTTCTTCTTTTTTGAGAAACCTAAAACTGTCAAAATGTCTCCAAGGTCAAAATATCCCAGAAATATAATATAGGTACGAATGAAGCAGTAGCTAACGATGAAATTGCGAAGGGTGCCGCGGGCCGGTCGTGTGTCTGAACGAAGCGTCGAGTCAGGGTCTTTCAGACGGCTGTTAGTGTATTATGTTACCTACGTCATCCGGAAAAGTCATAAATTGGTCCAGTGTGAAAAGTCATTGATCCGTGTTAACCCCGTTAAAAGGTTAACTCGAAAATTATATAGCCTTGATAAAGCTTTAATGTAATAAATCACCGTTCGCTTTTTTACTCCAAATTATATATTGGTTTTAAGAAAATTCTACTCATCTCATATTATACCGGAGAAGATGTTTTTTTTTTCTATAATTTTCGCTATACCTATTTCCAGCGAATAGTTTCTACCCAGATTTTCTTTTTTTTTTTTTTTCAATTTCTTTTCGTTTTATTCATAGTCTCATAATCGCTTAGTATCAATCTGAAATAATTAGCAAGCTCGTTGATCAAAGCGACGGATTTAGTTATCCGGATAAAGAAATCTGGCTGAAAATATAACAGGTAACTGGTTTTTTTTTATATATATTTATTTCACATATATATCTAGATCCTACATTAGATGTGAGTCACGACGTGAAAATTTCGATACGTAAGAAAAGCTTTTTCTACGGATGTATAAGTGACTAGATACGCGAGCTGCCTGGAGCACTACTAGTCAGTTTCTCAAGTCAGTATAAAGGTAAATGTCTTTGACGTCAGATACGACGATACAAATCTCAATTTTATCATTTTATCGTCATTGTCGGCTTAATACGCTGTCGAGTGAGACATTTCCTCAAAATAACGGAGATAATTGTATATCTGTGATGTGAAACCGCGATAAGTATACCTAAAAATTTTTATATACTCTAGTTATATGTATATAAATATAACACGTGTACATATAGATAAACCGCATACATATATATGATACTCGATATTTTATTCTCGCTGGATCTAAAATTCATCGAAAATAATCCGGAGCTGATCGTCCAGAGTTATTTCCGATTATTCAATCGCCAGCGCATTTGAGTCGGTGAGTATATAGCGACACAATTTATTCAGAAATCTAAACACTCGATAATTTTCAAAATTGGCTCTAAAATATTGTCCCAATATTATTTCTAACAACTTTCAAACAAATTGAAGGAAATTAATTTCTCTCTCTCGTTATGGGCTATATATGTTTTCAAAAGTAATTTTTTTTTGTATACTTATGTATATTTTCGAACCCAATTTTATGACGTAAAAATTCTTTTGATTTTGTACTTTTAACACGTGAGAAAAAAAATGAAAATAGACTTTGTGTGTTTAAAATTTGTTAGGTATGAACTATTAAGCTCCGAGCTTAATATTGATCCATGCAGAAGCTTAACATTTCCTAAAAAAAAAAAAAAAAAAAAAAACTCGCTGGATGATTAACGACAACGTTAAAATAATACCAAAATTTGATATTTTCGGCGACGATTATAACGCCAAGAAAGTAACAAGTCGGTTGGACAATCGAAGGGTATAATAATTGCCCGTAGCTCACCTGCGAACAACATTGATAAATTTGTGAATGCGGTTGTCCTAGGCAATTCCGCGGCAGTGGTACCGCTGCTTTTGAGGTCCAGCATCGCGGTCGCGATGACCGGAAGGTCAAAGTTGAACGACAGCCCTCTCCCCGGATGTTTATCGTAGCACCACAAAATCGTATATATATATATATATATATATATATATATATATATCTTTTTATAAAAATTATTATTGATAATAACGTATATGTATATAAATATTCACGTTCACCACCTGATCATTTTCAGTCGTTTAAACGTGTTCTAGAACTTTGGGCGAACATTGTGGCTTCCCGCTCTGAATAACACTGGAAGTTAACCCCGTGGTTGCCCGGCGTCGCGGGGACCTGGCCCGCCCCTCGGCGTCGCGACGCCGGTTCGACGGTCGTTCGACGCCGTACGTAGGCGGGGTTTCACACCCGACGTGGCCGCGCGCATCCCAACAACTTCCTAATCAACCCCTAAGCGATCAAGACAGCCTGAATAACCCCTGCGCCCCCGGGGAGGAGCTGCTTTACCTTCGACGTCCCGACCTATCAACTATCGCGGCCTTTAGAAGAACACTAAGACTTCAAAATACGACGTAGATAGTCGAGAAATGTCGAGAACTTAATTTCAAGGTCAAATTCTATGATAAAGAATAAAGAGAGTTGAATTTCAGGGTGAGAAACTATCGTTGGCGTTATAATTTCAGTGTTTCAATTAAAAAAAAAAAATCCTAAGATGTCTGTATATAAGTTACAAATTTTTTTCCGGGGGGTGGGGGTCTGAATAGTCGAAGAAGAATTTTTAACTAGGATAATATCTAATTCAATGAATTTAAATAACTGGAAGTAAAAATAAAACGTAATGAATTATAAGGATCGAAAGGAGAAGTGGAGAAATATAAACTAGGTCTGGTCGATTCCGAGTGTGTGTTGCTCTAGGTCGGGTTTTCGAGTCGCGGATTTTATCCGGTAATGAATTCCGCGTCGTTAATTTTAAGCGAGTTTCAATTCGCTTGGATTAGAGCCTACGTAATTGTTTCCGTATTGTCGTAGGGAATTGTACGAACTATATATAATGCAGTATCACTGATTAACTATATTATTATACATACGCATATACGTATATAAAAATATATAACAACTAATCATTTATCTGCTGTATATATTCACATTTGTCATATTGAACCATTCGAAGTATAGTTTTTCGAATTTTTTTACTCCTCCTAATTCACGAAAATAATTAATTTTTCAATTTTATCATGACTTCAATCATTTCCTTGATTAATAAATCGAAACAGTAATAATTAGATCGCATAATAACAAAATAATATCCAAACGATTCGAGCGCGGCTCGATACGTAGGCCGTATACAGTCGGCCGACCAGATCGTCGCTTTTACTACTTGCCGGAGCAAAGTGGGACTAGTTCTACTGCAGCGCGGGTTGTTCAGCGATAGACTTTCACCGATTTTTTCTCACGGGCAGTAATTTTCTATTTTCTAAACGAAACTGTTCGATCCACAAAAATGTATAAACTTGTACATTCGATGACAAAATATCGAAATTATTTTCTAACTGAAATATTAATTTGTAAGAGACAATAATTAGGTTCGATTTGAGTCTAGTTTGAAATTTTTTTCGGTATACTGATTTTGTACAAACAAGCTAATATATCGATACAATCAAACGCAATGTTAAATACGATCCAGAAGTATTCCGGGACCTCGTTGAAGTTATTATATCGTCTGTACCGTACGGTCCGTTTCTACTACCGAGATGCCTGAGCGCTGACTGGCCATTTCTACTGCGCCTGTCTTTCGCTGACCGTGAAATTGGTCTTTCAGCGATGTTTTTCTTTTTTTTTTTGTTTTATTCACGGTCACATCTTTTCTTTTCTACACACAAGAACGTTTAACGTATAGGTTAATCAGGGAAAGACATATGTTGCAATAGGAAATGCAATGTTAATTTGTAATAAGAAAAAAACAATACAAATTCGAGTCGAATTTCCAATCTTTTCAGTACTGATTTACAGCGCGAGCTAGTATTGACAGCGTCAAACGCAATGTTGAATATGATCGAACGTCTCGCGAGACGTTGCGTTAAAGATATCATAACATCGTCCGTACCGTACGGTCTGTTTCTACTACCTAGATGCCTGAGCGCTGACTGGCCATTTCTACTGCGCCTGTCTCTGGCTGACCGCGAATTTGATCGTTTCTGTGAATGTCTTTAGATATTTTTGTTTATTTATCAAAATTTTATGTATATATTTAAGTATATTAATGAAAATGAACATATTATAGGAACAGATAAAGTTCTGAAGAAATTGTTGTTCAATTTATATGTGTTTTTATTCGTGTCAACTATTTAAACGCAGATACTTATTTTTCTCATCAGTACGATCAGATTCTTGATCAAATTTGCATTATAATTATTTTTTTTCATACAAATGTGACCGTGGTGGTCAAAGAAAAATTTAAACCCGTTGAAAATTGAGGAACCCCAACCCCCCATCGCGGTTTTAAAACCGAAAAATCTAATTTTGGATAAATCGTGATGTTAAAACTAACTAAAATTCAATTTTTTTTTTTTGCATCAAGGATGATAAATCGTAGCATGGCCATAACGAAAAATGAATGATCAGGTCTAGTGTATTCTGTGCAAAATTTGAAATTGAAAAGCTAACAAACAAACCAAAAAAAAAAAAAATGATATAGAATTATTACCAATATAAAATATATCTGATCGCTGTAAAATTGGTTTGAAAACTATAAAACGACAATATATAAAACTACCGCTTAGAGAAAATCACGTGGCGTTAGAGTGGCGAGTTACCGGGTGCTCACCTAGGGTATGCATAATGCATGTGTTGCAGGAACGGTTAGATTTATTATTATTTCGAATGAAAAATAATGCTTCCGGAAACGAGGGGTGACTCAGGCTGTCTGCCGTCGGACGGTCTGCTTGCCTGCCTGCACTCGCCCCGGTGGCTGCAAGTGGCCGATGCCTTTAACCCGTGATTCACGTGTGCCCTGTAACCTTCATCGGACCAAACACCCATTACTCCATACACATACTATCGCGATACAAACCTATTGCATTATACAGTCCCAATTCTGCTCTAAACAATTTTGCAAAAATAAAAAACAAAAAAAAACTAACCCATGATACGTCGAATTTTTATCATCCTGTCGACTCATTTTTGTAGAGATGATTTCTGCATTTTTTAAATATTTATCTGAAAGTCAGATATCTGCAAAGTTTTTTCCAAAATTTAATTCCCGGTTTCTAGTTCCTAGTAAATAAACTGATTGTGAGTATCGTGTAGGGTACACCTACCGTTGTAGCTACTCGTTGTGAACGCGTAACGCTACTTTCCTATTCGAAAGCTCCGGGGATCCCCTAGATAGGAAGACACGCGCCGGCCACGCGACCACCGACGCTCGCAGACGCCCGTCGTCGCATTTAACGCGCGATCGCTCTCGAGTGCCATGCCTGGCCTATACGGTACGTCGGTCTGTCCGTTCTCCAAAGGGGCCCAGGAGGGGGATTCCCGTCTCTCTCTCTCTTTCTCTCTGTTTCTTTCTCTTTTTGTCCTTTTCCCTCCTTTTCTCTTTCCTCTTTTACTCGCTCCTCTAGGACCCCTCTTGAACCCCCTCGGTGCTCTTTACTGTAGCCTTCCGGAGTGCGCGATATGGATACGCTGTATAACGCAACACACGCGGCTTGCGCACTTGTGGGGAGGGAGGGAAAGGAATTGAAACTATGGAACGAATTATTCTGGATACGGTTGGCTTTTACGTTTAGTTTTCATATTCTATAGCATCTCATTTCTTCTCCGAAAAGTTGAAAAAAAAAAAAAATTAGACGCTGTGGAAAAAAAACTACCCCTTACCACTTTCAATTTCTCTCCCATTTCTTTTCCTTGTTTCAAGTTGGTCCAATTCCACGAATTAATCACCCAAATCTCGATAAGTGAGAGAAATGCTTTAACCTGCAAGTTGAGATACGTCACTGGAGACAGCGGTGGGATGCAACAAATCAAAAACCCGGAGAATAGGACTGTTTATTAAAGCAGTTGCCAAACCGCATAGGAAATTTACTTTTAAAATATAAAAGTAGTTTGAAAGTGAGAAAATACTCATGGCCTGCATAGAGAATGAAATACTGTTATCGTTTGTAACCGTGAGAGAGAGATGCGTTTGTTGAATAAGTTTGCGGGATCTTTGGAATTCAACTTTCTGTATATAGGGTTGTATTCGTAGTCGGGTATAGTATCGTTGTCGTTGGCATTATCTCGATACGTGAAAATATAGAGTTACAAGATTGGCAAAGCAGCCGCTTTTCGTAGGCGCGGTTCGGGGTTGGTATCACATTGTCCGTATCCCGGGTACGAATCGCGACGGGGGTTGGGGGGGCAACCCCCACGTTGCATTGTAGAGAGACGGTAGACGAGGGCGTTCGTAGAGCGATAAGCCTGCGCGCGAGGGGCACAGTAACCACTTTGTTACATGGGGGACGGTTAAGTGTGTGACGATACGAATCGCGAGTCCCAGATTATTTGGTGTATTCAATTTGTACAATATGCTTAATCCAGAATATCATGGCTCCTGGTCTCCTCACGGACTCCCTTCCGCCTTTATCCTCCTTTTCTAGCACATGATTGACTACAAGAGGAGATAAGATTCCTCCTAATTTCCCATTGAACAACCGCAGAACATCCCAACCCCCACCCGATCCCCTTTCCACTTTAACTCTTGTTCTTCACGTTCCTTTATTACGTACATATTTTACCCTAAAATATGGCACTTTGTCCGTTCTCAAGCCCACGGATTTAAGTACGGCTCATCAACCACTTGGCTTTCATCATGAGAATCAAAGGGTTTCAGAACCAGGCTTCGGGGGTTCGTTGTAGCTGGTAGCAGCTAATTCCGGAGACACTGCAGGGGATTTTTTGTTATTTTAGTTCTTGTCAGTAAACAGGATCGAAGAAAAGATACCTATTTCGTAAGACAGGAAGACAGGAGCTGTGTAAAACTACGTTAGTCAGTGTTTAACGTATCTCTACTTTCTCCTTTTCGAGAATATCGGTTCCAAAGATCCAGATCTTTAATATTCCCCGTTTAAAGCAGCGCGTTGCTTTCTCTACCGACCCTGCAACTGTTTATTTAGCTCGTTCTAAAGTAAAGATTTGACTATACATTACTCACAATGTTTGTCGAAGTGCGTATGACAGCGATATAATGTAGGCCAAAAATTTCAGGGTCTCTCTTACAGACCCGACTCACCATTCTTTGCGACTTACCTATAACTGGTGGATAAATAAACCAGTACCAATTTTCAATCATTTCAAAATAACAAAAATATAACCTGAGCTGCTTTCCGATACCAAAGGGGGCCACCACGTCTAGCTTGACATTATAGTCCCCGGGATATCCGAGCCCCTAGACCCAAGGGATCAATTTAGTAACTAGTCCATTGAGGGTACAAGTTTAGTCACAGTTTGATACTTTGATCCGAAAATTCTTACAAATGAAACGTTTAGCGGTTAGTAATCGGGTAGGGTCAGGGTTAAAAGATGAACTTTGATCGAATGATCTTGAATAAAAGCCGTCGACTTGGCTCCAAATTATCGTAAAATAAAGGGTGCAGCGATGCGTAGGAGTGGTTTGAATTGTAAAGATGTAGTAAACGTGTGTCTAGCACGCCCTTGGCCTTCTCGTGAACATGGATTGCAAAAGCTAAGGATTCTGGGTCCCAAGATAATGATTAGGCAAGTCACGTAGGTGCGTGCAGAGCAGCAGAAAAGTTAGAGACCAATAGCTAGAGGGTAGTAGTTCCCAGGTCCCTCCAGCGACCCTCCTCCTTGTGCGGTACCCGAAAGGACTGAAAGCCATTAATTACGTCACGGAAGAACGCAGTCGTTGTCTCAAACAAAGGACTTTGTGCGCCTCTAGGTGGCTCTTCTCTCTCTTTGCCTCTGCGCCCGCACTTCAACCGTGAAGTATAGTAACATGTACAATAATATACGTATGTGTACAAGTATCTATCTTCGTATGTATGTGTGTCTGTCTGTGTGTGTGGATGCGTGTATGTATCACGTAACGTCGCATCGTATCGCCCACGCTTCATATAACAGCGCTAATTATCCAAAATTTGCATACTTGCCGTTACCCTCCGTTTTATTTTTGTCTTTCCAAGTCTTTTGTTCCTTTGTTCTTCGTGTACAGGGATTCCCCTGAATTTCTCATAAAATCATCCTCCTACTTGATAAAAAATATTCCAAATATCAGGGTCAAATTTTTTGTGTTTTTTTATGCAAATGAACTTCGACTTACAGCCGCGTCTGACCGTTTTATCACATGTCAGAGTCGGTAGATCGGGTAAAGGCTCTTCCGATCTCATCTTCATCGCTCGGTTACTCAAAAACAGAGTTTTTTGTTTCCAGATCGTAAAGAGCAAAGTTGCATGAAGAAAATTCAGAAACTTATTTATAATTGATCGACTTTTATAAGTGTTCGTTGAACAGTGAAGATCGTTCTTTCCTGAAAATCTTCATTCTTTACAAATCGTAAGGCGGATTAATATTATTTTGAAGGGTTAAACCGCGAGTAAAACCGACGGGGGAGTGTACAAAAATTTCTTCTAAAACAAATGAAAAATAATTAAGAACGAGAACACGTCCGTCTAAAAGACAATATCTACACGTCTAACATGTTCTTTTGGTGTTGAGTGAAACCTTGAGGCCACAACACGAAGGATAAAGGAGGACGAAGAGGCGGTCGAGGATGCGGAGGAGGACAGACGAGGCAGTAGAGGCATCCGCGCGCTCATTTCCGTTCTGGGTCCGTCGGGCGGTAGTCGTGGGGAGGAGGGGGAGGGGGTTTTGGCAGGGGGCTGCTAACTCGCGAGATATTAATTCCGTGTTAGCGCCGAGGAAGGGTGCTGGGGCGAAAACTACGCGAAGGGCTGCCACCCCCGCCCAATTCCCTTCTCATCCCTCTGCGCCCCACGTGAAAAGAGAACGAGAGAAAGCGAGAGAGAGAGAGAGAGAGAGAACGGAGGCGTTGCAAATCAGAGATTAGCCATAGTTAACTCGACTTGCGCAGCCAAACAGTTAATCAATAAATGATTATTTACGTCACGCGGGGTAATCCCTCCTTCTCCACCTTCCCTTAGCAAATATATTATTCAGTACGTATACGTACGTATGTGTTACTGATTATTTATCACATGGAGTTCGCGTCGTATTTCCGTTTCGATTTTTTTTTTTCAAATTTTTTTCATTCAAAAAGGATCGAAGAGACACTTGATTGTCTATTCCGCATCTTTTCCTCCCTTCTTCTGGTAATTAGGATGATATTTCGAGCCCGTCTTTCACTATATGGTCAAACTTCAGGATATACTTATTGGTGTGAAAATGATGTATCTATGTGGAAATATACCAGGACTTTTTCAGCCATCCGGAGATCCGCTCCGAGTATTCACCGCGGGATTCGGCACCTCGCGAAAGGACCCTCGCGTTTTTGGAGCGTGAAGTGAAGATCAGGTATCGGATGTCTCCCGTCTACGCAGATAACCGGTATACCAGTGTACTTTTGGAAACTCCGTATACGATACGAATTTGGTAAGATCTTTTTGACGGAAACTTTTCACGTTTTTTGTTGCTTCATTTTTTTGTTTCGGGTTTCATATATACGCCGTTTTGAGAACAGTTCGGTACAGTTTGAAAAATCAAAAACAAAAAAAAATAGTGCAAACGACGGTGAAGCATGTCGCGTGGCGAGGCGTCAGGCACCTAAGCGGCCGCGAGGGGTTGGCGCAGCTCGGTGGCTGCCCGACTGCCGGCGGAAGCGTCGTCATGGCGACACATCGATCAGCTACCGCTACCGCACGGCAGCCAGGTCGCGCTTTGAACGACTAGAACCGGCCGCACCGTCGCCACATCTCGGTTCTCCAGAGTACCTACACACCTATCCTCATGGTGACGTCCTTTAATTCTGGTTAACGATATATGTTTACGAAAAAAAAATCTATATGGATCAATCAAGAATCAAGAGTTCACTTATGTATGTACATACGTGGCTATGAGAGAAAAAAAAAATTCCTTATACCCACAAATATAGAAGTCATTGACGATGTGCTATAATCAATCGTCAAACGCCTCTTTCAGCCCCAATTTCTTTTGGTATAAAACTGCAGCATATCGTAACTTACGGAGCAAATTTTTGAATAATATTGAAGGAAAATTTGAGTCCACAGAAAGGAGAATGCACAATGATGCACAATGATAATCGTGATGCATATCAAATTTGAAATTTTTCTCCACTGCATCGTGAGTTTTGGTTCATGATGTGATCATGGTTATATTATATTCAATACTGTGGGAAATACCAAAGATCATGTTAAGTTGTTCAGCATAATGAATGTGTGCGAAAAAAAAAAAAATTTTGTATCAAAGTATTATAAACATGTTCCCAAATGATTTACAGCTGATATTGTACTGTGACGTCTTACGTGTACCAAAAGTCACGTGCATTACAGACTTTGAACAATTTTTTGCTCATGAAATTGCACATCGTCGTGTTTACTGGAGGAGCAAACTTGTTCTCGAATTCAAAAAACGTTAATTCTCTGCTTTTCACATAAGAAAGATAGCCGCTTGGTTTCATCCACGAACGCAATTTGTTGTACCGCGAAAAATATTGCGAAATATCGGGAGATAAAATCGATATAGAAATAAAAAAAAAAAAATTGTCTCCTTCGATGGAGACGAGATCTTGAAACAAAAAACTTGTTCAAATTTGGAACATCTTTTGTCTCAGTTCACAATGAATGAAGTATTAGGGTCTAAAAAAATGTCTCCATGAAATTATACCGTCTTGTGCCAATATTGGACATTATTCAAAAAAAAAAAAAAAACTGAAAAGATAACCCAGTGTCCAGTTTCAGACGCCTCATCCTGTACATATATTTACCTAGAATATATGCACTTATATGCACAAGAATGTATAGGTATGTAGGGGTTGTTCAGTGTAAAAGAGAAGGAGAGAAAGAAAGAGAGAGTGATAGCCGACGAAGACGTTGACTTACGCTGCGGTAGTCCTCTGCTTCCAGTGCCAGCGGATGGATCGATTCTCTCTCTCTCGCTCTCTCTCTTTCTCTCTAAATTTCTCTCTCGAAATTTCTCTCTCTCTCTCTCTCTCTCTCTCTCTCTCTCTCTCTCTCTCTCTCTCTCTCTCTCTCTCCTTGTCGAGAAGGCCTCGGCGTCCGTCGTTGGCGCTGAATACCGCTGATTGTCCTCCACTCGCCGGCGCCCCTACTGCTCCCTGAGCCCTGCCGACTCCCGCCCACTCCACGGTAATGATGGCAATCAGCCCCTCAGAAAGGATTTCAGGAAATTCTCTCGCCTTTTTGTCGGCAGCCGGGGCGGCAGCGGACGCCGCAAACACCGGTCGTCGCCGTGCGGGTCCTTTCCTCCCTATTTACCCCGCTCCCCTTACCTGCTACTTCTCTTTCTCTCTTTCTCTCTTTCTCCCGGTATTTTATAGGTAATATTCTCTCTCTCTTCAGGACCCCTAGGAGCTTTTCAATGACCCCCCGCACCCGTACCCGACACTATCGTCGGCCAAAAATATGCAACCGGTATTAAACGGCGGAATGTATCGCTTCGACTAAACCAAAGCTGTAGGAAAAAAGCTCATTGATCAGTCGTCGGTTCACCAATTTCGTAAATAGCCAAAATTTCTTACAATTAGCTCATCGAACCGGTCTTTTTGTATGTACATAAACATGATTAACGCGATTGAGGAAACTTTCTTCCGGTACGGTGAAGACAGATTTTTTTTTTCCAATTCAGTTTCGGATATTTTTGAACTATTTCACGACACTGTAGTAGCTCTGGACTTTCTTTTTTATCTATTATTTTGAGTAGCTTTGACTTTCGGATCGAGGCTTAAGACGGACTTTGAATTTGTTGTAGTTTTTCTTCTACATAGATATAAGAGAAGAAACGAGATCGAAGATTTAGACCATCGAATACTATAGCAAAAAAAAAAGAAGAAAAAGAAGAAAAGAAAAGAGCTACTGATCGTGATCGCGTTAAGCCGAGGGTTGCCCGGTTCTATCATCTCTTTTTCTTCTGATTTACCCCCCTTTCCGCCCTTTGCTAACGTAAGCAGAGAGAGGGGAGGAGTTGTAGCAGTGATCTGTTGCTTGACTGCTCACGCTGCGTTGCACGCCAACAATATTGACTGCGGGCCAAGAAGATGCCAAGGGTTGGTATATATATACACGTTGTATAGCTATGTGTACGTGTATATATGTACAACTTTTATCCCCCCCGTCCGTCCGCACGTCCCTCCGCCGTTATTTTACTACCCCGATTTATTCCTCGAGCTGAAGAACTCGCGCGAGTTCATTCGCTCACTCCTCCCTCATTGACGCAACATTAAGCACACACGCGATAACGCATGATTAACTAGCTAATGACTTTCTGCTGTCGAGCTCCCGTTGCGACAAATCATCGATTACCGAGACTCACTCGGACGTCCTGGATCCTATAGAGTGAGTTTAGGTGGTACCTATATGTCGATGAAACCTTGGGTAAAGGAAATCTTGCCGAGTCACCCGCGGACGGACATCGAATAAGAATTGAGTGCCACCTCGATGTCCGGATGCAGCACTTTAGATCAGGGGTTAAAGACGGATGGAATATATACCTATATCCGTTAGAAATATTATCTTCTCGCATGGAATTAAAACTAAACTGCAGAAATCGTCACACATCAGCAAGGTTTTTTTGTTTTTTTCTTATTTAATGGGGTGTAGAAAAAAAATTCTAGCATTTTTATACACCCGACGCTGAGACGTGTCTTTCCTAAATTTTGACGGGATTAAATTTTTCTGATTTTCAAACACGAGAATTAGGCTAAGCTCGAAGGATATTTTATGGGAGTCGATTGAAATGTATACAAGTAGTAACCGCAGGCTAGTGGTCAGACCAATAAATTTAGCTTGAAAAGAATGTTATACCGCTCAGCTATATCGTCATTGATTATCGTCTAGTTTCTAACAACGATCTAGAATCGAGGACCAGATTAATTGTATCCCAGGAAAAAAAAAATAAAGATAACGAACGAACCCCTGTAATTTTTCGCTGTTTCTGCAGGAGAATGACGAATTGTTTGATATACCTTGAAAGATTATAGGAAACCGAATATGATAGATTGAAACTGTTATTGTTGTACCATTTCTCAATGTCGTACAATCCGGTTTTTGAGTAATGTCCTTAAATCAAATCCACGATTATTCAAGCGTTGATTGCAAAAGGAATGAAACAAATGAAATAAAACGATACTAAATTCAACCTTTTACTCATTTTTATAGTCAAGAAATTTTCATGTTAAGAGACTACTGTTCAATTTTTTTTTTATTCTGATATAGAATCTGAATAGTGTCTGCGATTACACACGACAGACAGCATAAAATCAAATGTGCTGAATATTAGTTCAAAAAAAAAAAAGAAATAATAAAATTGAAAGTTTCCTGGAATATTTTGAACAAGGGTAGTTAGTAAATTTGTATTTTTCATTTTTTTTTGTTGCATATCTAGATTTGTATTCCACAGTAAAAAAATTCGGTATCAAAAAACTGAAAATAAGAGCTTATAGTCTACGTCACGAAAACATCTTTCGGTCGTCCCGGGAACTAAAACAAGGGTTGAAAAGCACAGACCGCCATCTACCAGCAACCAGATGAACACTCTGTCTAAATTACCACCCATCAACAGTACGCCGTTATTGATTGTGGACCGGAGAAGCTGGTGAAAACCACCCCGTCGAAAATAAGGGATATAATAGGAGCTCAGGGTGGCTGTCGGTCAAGTCGTGGCCGTCCAAGTCAACGCCTGTTAAATAAATACATTAACAATGCGTTGCGTGTTAATGAGGAGCTTTAACAGTTTTCCCCAAAAACTGTTCGACCCAAAAATTTCGAATAATTAGAGAAACAAGCTTCTTTCCTATTGCAACGAAATCAAAGATAAAAACCAAAAAAAAAAAAAAAACCCAAAAAGCTCCGTCAACTAAAAGGTCAACCAGTTCCCGTCTCCCATTGTTTTAACTGCTCAGTCACGGGCCTAGTTCTCACGTGATCTTTCAACCCCTAAACCTATGTATCCATAGATCTATATTTCCGTTGAAGTTTCGAGAAAGTAACGAGGTGCATTTGGTCGGCGGGTGAATAATGATCGGTAGCGCAGTTTCGGGACCTATCCCATGTACACGTATAATACATAAAGGTATAGGTATATATGTATAGGGGTGTTAGATTGACGGGAGATAGCCTCGGCCACCAGTACTCGCGATACATCTGCACAGTACATATACCAATACATACGATTATATACATATGTATATACATACGTACTTTATCATTATACCGAACGTTAGCCGTTCTCTCCGGGTCTTTGATTCTCGGTTTGATCCCGCTGGTGGGTTGAAAGCTACCTACCTATTCCATATTTCGTTACGGTGCCTTGTGCATCGCGTAATAATTGCTTGGGAGTGTGCTTTGAGGGCTGACGGGGTAAAAGGAGAGAGTGAAAGAGAGAGGGGGGGGAAACGGCACGCGCCGGAACCGGAACCTCGAGAGTCGTGTGTCCCAGCCGTTCCCGAGCGGAACTATCATGATTAGTCACGGACCTCCCTGCAGCGTTCCATTCGCTTGCTGCTGCTGCAGTGGTAGCAATGAGCTGTCTACGTCCGTGCCACCACCACCGTCATAATTCTTATGCATCGAAATGGGTACACGTGTTTGTATCCGTGTTGAATATATATACCTTATACATAAAAATGCACGCATGTATCTAATGCAATATATGCTTTTCTTGAAAAGGCTAAAGATCTCTCTCTATCCTCGTTACACGTCGGGGAATGATATCCGTAAATAGGAGACGGAGACAGGGGGCGACAGACAGACATTCGATCAAAACTTTTAACCATTCTGTTTCCTGGAGATCACTCTAACGCGTTTTTTCTTTCACCCATCATAAAATCGCCGTCTTTATTTATTCATTTATTCATCGTTCGATGTCATTCCGGCAGACAGTCATAACGGTTCATTCTCGATCGAATTCGAAGGTATAGCTAGAATTTTTTTTATTCCAAAAGATCGATTATCGTGTCTTTATAATGGTTTGTATCTCATCTCCGAAATCGAAAGTTCAGAATTTTTTAACCCCGGGGTAGTTCTTTTCTTTTTTATTATTTTTGAAATTCCACGATTTTCGGAAACTTATACACAGGGCTAAAATTCGTCCTCGACGATCGGTGGCATGGTTGCGCGGAAGCGAAGGGGCGCGCAAAAGGTTGTGGGGGGGGGGGGCTCAGACCTCAGCGGCGAAATAGCTACGGGAAGAAGGGTGGGTGGAGTAGAGGCCCGGGTTAACCGATACCGGCAATTATCAACGCGTCGCGGCCACCCTCGACTGTCCCGGGTCACCATAGACGACCCTGGGCTTTTGCACCCTTCGTGAGACGCGGATCATGAAAAGGGGCGAGAAAAAGCTAGAGAAAGGGAGACAAGAAAAAGAAAAAAAAATGGGGGGGAATGGGAGAGATCTCGCAAAGATATAAGTTACGACGCTATGTGTATATAGGTATAGTATATACTGCAATAATCATTTATTCCCAGCAACTAGGTATATATATATATACCAGTCACCGATCCCCATCTTTGATTTCTATGAATATTTCAGCCCCACAAATTCGCATACGATTACAAATTAAAGATTATACAGATAAACCTGTAAAAGCTATCAATAATATTTTTTTTCTATACGTGATGAAGGTAACTCCGAAAAATTTTTGTCAAGAAAAATTAAGATTGTAAGATCGAGGATCTGATGATCTCTTTATACAAAAATTTGTGTGAGGATAAAAAAACGTACAAAAAAATATCTCTTTGACTTTATACGTACAGCAGTGCCTGATCGCTGCAATCACCGAAACGTGGGAAAATTAGAGCTTTTTTTTTTGGTTACATTTTTACTTCTATTTTTGTTTAACCGGGTGTCGCCTCGTTTAATCGCAAACGGAATGTCTTGCATCTATATCTAAAAACTCTACCCCTGCTGCACAGTCTGTTGTTTGGTTGTATTTTTGACAACGGATTCAACGAGGCGATAGCTAACGGTATAAACTGTATCCGAAGCGCGAAAGGGGTGACTCGGTGATTCCATATACCACCTATACCCACATATCGTACATGAACCAATTCGAACGTGTCTTTCGCACGTAACTTTTTTTTTTTTTCACGCGTCGTTTGACGGAAAGAGTTTTTGCTTATAAAACACGTACCTATAAAATTCTTACGGATAGATAAAATATATACGGATAATTATTATTCTCGTCTTTTTCTATATATATGAACAAAAATATCTTTCGGACGATAGAAAGAAATTCGTTGACGTTGTTCGAATGGAGCAAAAACGCAAAAAAAAATAAGAAATTTGCAAGATGTGTTACGCGTGAGTTAATATTTCTACCAGCGAGAAATAAAGAACAGAAAAAGAAGGAGAAGTAAAATGGAAATTCATTGTGGCACTAGTGACAAGGCCACGTGTCCTCGCCACGAACAAACAGTCGAGTAAACGAAGGCGTATATACAACGTTCTTGTCAAACATCAATTACCAATGCAAACAAGACCAATCTACGTTACATTAGTTACACATAAACCTGAGCCTACGTACAGGGTGTCCTAGAAGTGAATGTCCAAAATGAAAGGTGTCCTAGAGGAGGTCGAACTGAGTAAATTGGCCCGAAGAACATGGGCTCTGCGAAGTCGCGTTCGCGAGATATCACAAGTTAAAAAAAAAGTATCGCTTTGCGCCGCCTCGACGCGGCGCAAAGCGATACTTTTTTTTTAACTTGTGATATCTCGCGAACGCGACTTCGCAGAGCCCATGTTCTTCGGGCCAATTTACTCAGTTCGACCTCCTCTAGGACACCTTTCATTTTGGCTTTTGCCCCTATAAAAATGATCGCGAAAGAGGTAACCGAAAAAAACGAAATTACGTATATTTACACGATTTGTAAACTTCTGTTCGAATTTTTCCCATAATCGTTTAACTTTTCAACCACTGCAGCGATATAAATATTTTCTGACGAGTTGAAAAATATTCATCCGCGGTTGCAGTCGTCGAATTTTTTGCAGGTCGTATCAAGAGACTCGGTAGAGTCCCGCGCCAAGTACATTAAAAGGGATTTTTAACGCATAAAAATATACCTAGAGTTAAAATTTTTTTTTCTTTTTTTCAAATTGTACGTGAAGAGGGAGAGAAGAGCTACCCCTCCGCTAGGGTAACGCGTATAGGCAGATATAGTCGCGCCGCGGCAGCTATAGTGGCGGCGGAGATATTCTCGGCGGGATGCTCAAGGCAGCATCCGGCCTTCCTTCCCTCAGGGTGGTTTTCGCTCCCCAAGGGATCGGAGGGCGGTCGGTTGCCATGGATACGGGCACAGCTAACCCCCAAACCACACCCCACTTTCCATCCCCGATATTCCCTGCAGCTCTTCGTTCTACACGTCGACGTCGACGTCGACGTCGCCGCCATGATCGACCCACCATCTTGCCATAACCATTACCGCAAAAAGAAAAAATAAAAAAAATTTCTCTCTCTCTTTCTTTTTTCACTTAAAAACCAGATCGCTGACTCCATTGTTTGACGGGGTTGCTTGTACAGGAATTATTTCACTGAATGATATAAATACTATACCCGCTCAATAGTCGAGTTCGATTATTCTTTAGAGAAATTTGCCAAATATCATTAGATCCCCAAATTGTCAAAATTTCGATGGCAAAATTTTAACAAAATTAATAAAAGGAAAGTAAAATCTTGCGAGGAGCTTTTTTTTCGCAAATTTAATACGAAAACGAAGTCATACATTTATTCCCTTCATACTTTTGATTGAGTTAAAACTGATCGACGTGTAGAAAATCGCAATTTTGTTACCGGACGCGCGGGGCCATTTACAATTTTCGATTTATCACTGAGCTTGCAAGAATTCTTCGATATAATAGGTATAACTTGAGCTATAAAGTATGCATTCTCATTCAGCTCAGAATCGTTTCCCCACCACGTTTCGTGGCAAGAACGAAATTAAACCTATTCGATTCAAATCAAGTCAAAAATAAAAAAAAAAAAAAAAAAAAAATTGCATTCATCAGATCGTTCCGAAGAATGTCACCCGAATTATTACCCATTCAGGTCCGAATCATCCCCATCCCATAATTTTTTTTAGCAATTTTAATTCCTCGAGCTTTTCTCATCGGTGTATAACTTATTTCCCATGCAGCTGGATTTAGCAATTATTAGCTTTCTACATGAGAAACAATTACATTCTAAACAATAAGAAAGCAAAAAGAGCTCACCGGTGATGGAAGCAGTCGGGGAAATCGCCGCGGGATTAGCCCTCGGAGGTGGCGAGAATGCCCCAGCAAGATACCCGCCACGATCTGCTAAAGCTTGTTTGGCTTTCTCGACGCTCTGCTTGAGCTGTTGAAAGGTACTTCCACAGGCCAGACCGCGATAAGGCCAGTTTTCTTGCTTGACCCCTGACCCGGCGCTGGCTACGGCCGTCCCAGATCCAGCTCCCTTCAGATCTAGCGCCCCTGCGTACGAACAGCTTGTGCTGTCGTACATCACCACAGCACCCCTGAAATCAAAAGGCCGAAAGTCAGCGAGAGGAAAGGTCAATCCATGCGGGTTCCTTGAACTTGAACGTAAATCAAGACGCGATGACCACCCTTCCCCATTCGCATAATCGGTCAATTCCGCGCAACATATAACTCGCTGCGACGGACTAGAGGGTGAATTTTTTAAAACTGCATAACTCCGTTTCGAGGGTTTATAAATACGCCGTTTTTTAGTCCGGAGGAAAAGGGTTACAGTTTTCCAAAAGATTTTTCCCAGATAATCCAAAATCTGAGCATGAACTGGTTTTGTTTAATTCAAAGTTTGATCGAAAACGTCGAGGAAACGGAATAAGATAAGTTCCAGGATCCGTTCGGAGGTGTTTTTTCTTTTTTTCATGTCATCAAATATTGGGATTCTCTGATACGGAATTGGGTATATCTGTAAGAGATTTTCAGCAGCAGCAGCGGTAAACTAATGAAGTAATTATACCGCTGTCCGCTGCAGTTTCCATGTTCATTAATTCCATGCAAACTAACTGACAACCGCGAATTCATGACTCATGAGTCAAAGTACAATCGCGGGGTCTAACAATAACTATATGTATATTCAACGTACAACTTCCTGGCCGAAATTGTCGGTCAGGTTACCCTGTATAACGCCACTCTCGTACAGTGATAACGTGGCTGTATAAATCCAGGGGTGATTTTCTGACTGATCTGCGAACGTACGTTATATCAGAAACCGCGATTGTCCATCATTTCTCGTTATATATATCCACTTTTGAATATCACGGTCAATCATGACGTGTCAACGCGTCTGTTCGTTAACGAAGGATAATCAGATCGCGACTAAATTAATATTACAATTAAAATCCTCTGTAACCAAATTCTTTGTGTACACACAAAATTTGTGTGTAACTCAAACCTAAATACGTACGAGTATATAAACGATAAAACCAAATGAAGCAAAAAGATCGTCGCGTGACCTGGTCACGTTTGATAACGAAAGTCACTTTTATTTGCTACAGAAGTTAACAACGTACCGTCTTCCACCCTGACCCTCTACCCCAACGGCATAAGTCAGTCTTAATTTCGAAAGTCACTCACAAAGTAGGCATTTCCTCGAAATGAAAAACCATTAGCTATAGGGTATATACCGTGTAATTTCATTGATTTATCACATCTCATTATCTCATTGAGGATCCGTGATGCAGGCTGCAATCGTTACTGTTACTGCTACTGTTACACTGCAGGGACGTAGACGTATGTTAATTAATTAATTAATACGTAACGTCATATGTAACCGTTTATTATCAATTAAATAAACTCGATTATTTTATCCAAGCCGTATAGATTCAGAGAGTTAACACAAATGCGATGATACATGTGCAGGATAAGATCCTACCTAAAAGAAGAAAAAAAAAAATTTTCCCTTATTTTCCTGAGATATCAGATTTTGCTCCTTTTTTTTTTTGTTAGGTTTTTCAACCCACTGCAGCAGATGTTCAGTCGATATGTTCTTTTTTTTTTGCTATTTAAACGTCTGTACGATCTAGATACGTGTTAAGGGATGATAATGAGCTCATTTTACCACTATTCACCCTCCGGTTAAAATATCTGTTGAATCATCCCGTATTAGGAATTGCGCAAAATCACCTCGCATCGGCACTTCGTCGGTATATCCTTCTTCCTCTTTGATTCTTCTTCTTCTTCTTCTTCTTCTTCTTTTTGTTGTTCGCAATTAGAAGCTGGATAACAGAGTCTAATATAGAGTTTCTTCAACTGCAGGCACAATATTTATATATAATCCAAGTATACGAGGAAACCACATCGAATGTTTCAGAAAAAAAAAAAAAAAAAATAATAAAATTGCGTTATGTTAGCCGGACGTAGCTGTAAGTCTGTATGTAATACATGAGTGTTCCGACGTCGCAAGTTCATAAGATATATTCTCTATATGTATATGCGTATATGTAACTTATGCGTTACCGGGAAAGTCCTTTTACGTTGTTACTCGCGGTTTATTTCACAACCCACAATGTGTTATCAGTCGCCTGTTATGATGCAATAACCGTTCGCAGTCAGGCTATATGACGAATAAAATTAAAGATGTCTATTACGGTATTAAAGCTTCCGGTCAGCGATATCCTTATAAAAAAAAAAAAAATAAAGGTTATTTTTATCTACGTTCGAAACGAGATAACCGGTCTGTTATAACTTTACAATAAAATATAAGACACTCGGACGCGGCTATTATGAATATTAATACATTTATTTTTCATATTGAACTTGCTACAAAATTCTTCTTTATTTTACCCCTTTTCAAACATCATTTTACACATCGAACACGATACGACGATCCATTATCATATACCGTCTTTGATCCACCGTGCAAAATTTTGCAAAAATTGATCAAATCCTTTGAGTTTTTTTGTTTTTGTATTTTTGAATAGATTCGTGGAAAGATATTTTAGCGGATATGTCAAAATCGATGAAAATTTTGCAAAAAAAAAAAAATGAAGAAGTTGTAAGAAGATGGGAAAAATTTGTGGATCAAAAAAACGATAAAGAGAATTTCACGGTGTAAATTGATGAATAATGGTTATATCTTCTTTTTGTATATTTTTATATCCTAATCCGCGTATATGAGATTCACCTGGACATATCGACGCCGCGTTTCGAGACGACGGTCAATCGCGCGGTCCGCCCAGGTTGCGGCACTCTTACAACTGCGCTCGCCGCACGGCTAGCAAATTGACTGCTTCCGGGCCTCATTACATCACTCTGTTACTCCGTTAACGCTCGCCGGAAACCCCTCCGCCTGCCGCACGTCTAAACCTTTACTTGTGTCGCACGCAACCACACGCACTAATACCCTGACTGTATAGTAGTAGCCCAGTGTTTATATACGCGGATGTAAAACCGCGCAGAATCACGTGCTAAAAGAAACAACTTTATTTAAAACGAATATAAGTCGGATAATTCTTCATGCAATTTCATTTTTCTTTATTCATTTTTATCTCTTCGCTCTTTGCTGCTGCGGTATATACTTATATATAATTATCGTAACACTTGCCGCGATATAGAATTTTAATTCCGATTCTGATCTCACTCGGGAAAAAAAAACCCCGTTGAAAACGATTTTGCCTGATAAAATTTGAAACGATTTTTAGAAATCGAAATGTAATGGCTACGAATATCTAAAAAATGAGTAGATAAATTGCTAAAAAATATAATAGATAAGAAGATAACGAAAAAATTAATCTGACCTTGAAATACGACGGGCGTAAATATGTTTGTATATAGAATGAAACTTACCGTCTGCACGGGGATCCAGACTGGACCTCGTCTCGTACTTAGAAAGTGTTCCCGCCGCTCGATCCTAATTATAAGTCCGATTATAAATTATATCTCTTCGAAAATATCGCACGTAGTTTAACCACTGCACAGAGACATGACGATTGATTTGGTAGATGAAGATCCTCTCGAATCGAATTTATGAAGATATATAGTATATATATTTCCGCGATCTGTTTTTACACCGTTTTAATTTGTACCATCGAATTATTATACGGAGGGGCACAACGCGGCTAGGTTAAACGAATTACCGTACGCAAGTGTGCAGGTATGTACCGTATAAAACGTCGGGGTTGGTAGCCCAAGCTCGCATTCAGTAACGCGACAGACGGAAAACACGTACAAGCGGATCACGACGGCGGTTACTCCGCTGTCAGTATAACGCGGGGCTGAGGGAAGACCGGCGGCAGCGATGGTGATGGCGACGGCGACGGCGACGGCAACGGCAACGGCAACGGCAACGGCAACGGCGACGGCGGAGAGGTTCGCGGGGGAGAAAACGGGGACCAGCACGGTGCTGGTCGTGCAGCTTGTATAGCGGACGCACATTTGGCAGCGTTATCAGTCCGGGACCAACGATTGGCTGTATCGTGGAGTCTGCGCCGAGACGATCCCTACGTTCAGTTTAGTCTCCCTCTTTCTCTCTATCACTCACTCTTTCTCTCTCTCTCTCTCTCTCTCTCTCTCTCTCTCTCTCTCTCTCACTCTCTCTCTCTCTCTGCACCCCGTGCAGATTCCTTACCTAGAGGCGGGATCATCCCCCGAGGAACCGCTCTCTACCACCCGAATACGCGGATCTACGCTGGATCCCCTACTCCTAAGCGACGATTTTCACGAGAAGAGGACATCTAGATGTGCGGAATACTCGGCTATATATATATACAGAAATTATTCAACTAACGGGTGTGCTATTTAGAAAATCATCGTTTACACCTAGACAATTTGCAATATACACTCGCTACGGTCTTTTCAAATGAAATCAGCTAAAATAGTGCAGGATGCCGCCTTTTATGGCTACATATCTCGCGGCTAAAGTAAAAGCAGTTATCGCAAAGACTCGGATCAACGACTGCAGCCTTTGATCTTGGATTTTCTGACCTCCAATTGTTCAGAAAACGAGGCCTCTATCAGATAACGAGAGGAATTTTCGATACCGTTAAAATTATTCGTTATACCGTTATCGTTTCAGTTTTCTCCGGAATTTTCCAAATTGAGACATTCTTCAAATTAACGAGAACAAAATTTGGAGTCAAAATTCTGTCCGGTTATATGACGGGGGTTTGGTTTCTGAAAATCCAAAATCGAAGCTACGGCTGATCCGAGTCCTTCAACTGATTCTACTTTGACTGCAATTAGCTACGAGAGACGATGGCTCTTGAATCACGATTATACACTCCGAAAGACTGGTGGAAAATTTTTCTCTCAAAACTATGATCCTTTTCATCGGAACCAAAGAAAAGGCACTCTTCTCGTCCTATTTGATTACACTTTGAAAGACTAGTGAGAAATTTCTTTCAGACATATACTGCGGGCTTTGAAAAATACTTTCTTCAGAGTTCTCGCGGTTTTCTTATCGCAGATAAACAATGGCGTTGTAGATTCTGGTCTTTTTCTTATCAGGCTACACGTTTCTGCAGAAGTATGTCTGTGTGTTCAGTGTATACGTCCGTGTGTGTGTTATGGGTGAATATATACAAAGTGTTGACAAGCACACGAGGCGTGAGCTTGACGTTGCTCTTTTTGAATCGATAACTTGATAATGTAAACGTGCTAAACACACCCCGTACGTGCGGCGGTTAATGTTAATGGTAGAGGCGGGGTGAACTCTGGGGTGAACCCTGGGGGTCTGGTTTACCCTCGCCCTGTGAGTTAGAGCTTCCTGAGCTCTTCTCCGCGTGCGCATCCCGCTACCCTTGGCTTGGTTAATAGTCGGAGGGATGATATTTGGAAAAAGAGTGTTTTACGGATTAAATTTATATAACGATTAAAAAAATACCTCCTTGACGCTCGACCTCTGTGACTAATTAGCAGAACAGGGCCCAGTTTTTGCAGCTAGTCTGAAACGTTCATTTCTCTTCTACCCTATACTTGAACGTATTTTTATGGATCCTGATCTACACGCTGCGTATACGTACGTTACGATCTTTTTTGCGGATAAACTTTAACGCCCTTCGCTTTTTTTAACCCTCTCGTGAGTTCGGCACTGGTCTTTTAGTCTACCCAGGTAAAATACACACGTTTGTACGTACGTACATACACACGGTATATACAAGAGTTGCAGATTTATGGTGAAAGGTGCTTTGTAAAGGGGTTGAAAGCGGCGCGGCGCAAAGCAAAGCAAAGGCTCGCCGTGTAAACACGGCAAACCGTGTACGACGGTATATATACGAAACCCCTGTACCTTAAATACATATAGTATACATATATCTCGAAATAAAACCCATGCTGCAGCAGTATAATAGAGAAAAAATATAATAATTACCAGTTGTCACGAACGCAAAACGTTCAACAGGTTTTATTACGACATTTAACCTCCAGCATTATGATACCAGTGCGAAAGGCCAAGTAGTAGTAATACCTTAAGCATCGATTATACAGATTACGAAATTACGAACAACAAAAAAAGAATTTCAAGCTCAGATAAGTCCCTCGCTAAACATTCCGTCCGATCTTCGCTGTTTCTCCTCATCTGAGAACCGAAAAGAAATTTTTTCTTCTAATGAAAATCAGCTTTTCGAGTGACTCAGCTTAGCGCGAAGCTTGAGCAGCTTGAGGGGTCGATAGATATAGAGTCGAATATACCATACATAACCATGGATCTATGAACCAGTGTGCGAGTGGTAGACGAATAAGCGATGCGATCATATCAGCTAGTTAACTGATATTAATAGCAGGGCGCGGTACAGAAACTCTCGCCCCTCGGTCAAACGCCCCATACACCAGGCAGGCAGCCTTCGCCTTAATTGTAACAAATTAAATCACGCGATGTCGATAATTTCGTTGAATATCGTTGATTTGGACCGGTCTAATTCTGACAATAATTTTTTATCTCTCTCAAAACAGGAGAACTACAAAATTTCGATATACATAAATATCGACAGAATATCATTCAACGATGCAAAATTAATTTGAAAAAACAAAAATATACACACGGGGAAGAGGCTAATTGAATATTCGAATCGATTAAATAATTCATCATCGATCGATACGATATATGTATAAGTGGTAACGATAAACCCGCGAGGTTTTACATGTATACGGTGTATACGATGGGCGTCGTGGCGCCCCTTTATCTTTTATCTAGCCCTGTACACTGCAGAGTCGATCGGTTCAGGATTGCACTATAAGATATTTCCATAAGAATTCATATATTCAGAGGTTTGGTAGGTGGTATACATTATAACACTTGCGTATACGTTCAGCTGCCTTAACCGACACATAAACGCGACTCTACGCCAGTATGTGCGCACGTATATAGACGGAATTCGGTATAGGACTGGGGCGAAAACCCCCAACAGCTCGGACCTGACGGTCTCACGGCACGCGAACCTGATTGACTTGTAGATGAGGCGAAAGGCGACCGTCGATACAACCGGAGCACCACGACGGTGGCCCTATAGTAGTCAGAGTTCAGGACGCCCACGCAGCTGTACACGTATATACATGTGTAAATGTGTTTATGGGATAGCTCGTACAGCTATACGGAGTAGTAACCTAGCGTATAGCTAGCCACCGCTGTATTACGAGCCGTAATCTAGTTAATTAATCTTCGCTGGTGGCGGCTGCCGAGTGCCGAGTATAGAGAGGGCCGCCAAGGGAGGAGAGGAGTGGGAAAATAGGGGATTCGGAATAAGAGGGAGGGTTCAAATCGGGGCTGTAGTAACCTCCGTAATGAGGGACGACGACGGCTGCTTCGAACCTGCACTAGTGGCCCCTGTAACTAAGGGGGCGAAGTTTTGATGGTCCCTTCGGGCGGTTAGAAAATTTTAATCACTTGTATATCGATGGTCTAATTGCGATTATTCCCTCAGTCAGATCTTTCAGACGGATTGTGTGAGCTGGGAATTTTGAGGAAATTTTTAGGGAGTTGGAGAAATTTTTCCAAACGTATAAACAATGTCGTCGAATGTCATACAAATTTTATTCCCTATGCAATTATATACAAAAATCTTTAAATTAGCGAAAGAGATGATTTAGAATTGTTCAGATAACCTCCGATTGCAGATTCGTCAAGTTATCGATACAATTTCTTTTTTTTTTTTTTTTTTTCTTCTCTTCTTGCAGGGGAATTTTTTGCGGATTCAAATCGCTTTGGCTAGTGATCGTCTTGTCTCTCGATGTTTCGGTAATCGGTATACACACTCGCTGATTGATATCAGAAGAAGAAGAAAAAAATAAAACAAAAACAGTTTGTACGAAATTTTCTCGACATTTCGTAAGAAATTTAGATATGCAGAATACATTTGTCCGCTTTCCAGACCCGGTCGTATTATACCTATACCTATACTACTTTTGAAGAAACATGAAAGTTTTTTTAGATCGTAAATCAAGTCTTGCTATGCAGACAGCAAAGGCCACCACTGATCTAGGCATATATAAAAATTGAAATATATTCAAACGTTGTGAGCTTTTCTCGTTGTTCTTCGTCGCGTTATACTTACGATATAACACAACATAAATATATTGTAGCTATTTGCATGTGTGTGTGTGTGAGAAGGGTTTCGAAATTCTCTGGCTTAACAATTCTTACATTTATTATCTCGGGTTATATTTATGGGAGGAGTTCCGTTTTGGTTTCGTGACTTGTATCGTAAATTCAACACCGTTGTTACAGCTCTGACGTAGATTTAAGTTTAGCAAAAACAAAAAAAGAAAAAGGTGGTTCTCAGTTTTCTATAAAACTAGCAAAAACACCACTCGAAGGATTTTATTCATCTTCGTCGGTTTTCAAAAGTTGGAAAACTGGTATCGTGCCTAAATTGAAATTCAGTGATGCAGAGTGGATATAAAAAATCGATGATTTTTCTGAAATCGATGTAGTTTGTAAAGTTTACCGATTTTTTAGTTACAGCTTTTTACGTCCCATCCCAACACGCGAATATTCTCAGAATTTTGTGGCGAGGTATAAAATCGTTAACAACTGTACGTGCGTCCATCTGGCGGAAAATTCAAAATATAAACGCGATCAAAGTTCAGGGGGGAAAATCCTCCCTTACATATTATCATCGCAGCGTTTCATCGATTAAATAGTTGCCGACCGGTGAAACGGCGCGGTTTGAAAATGTCGCGCGAGGTTCGAGGTGGCGTCGCGACGCCGTGCGGCACCCCCTAATGCGGGGGAGAGCTTTGGTATTGATTGGGGGCAGCGGGGAGTCAGGCGCCATCCCGCGGGCCACCGCGTCAGGGCCCACGTAACTGTCGGTTTCCGCGAACTCCGAAAAGATGGTAATGATGGCTGGAATGGACGATCACGAGCGGAAAGTCGTCGTCGAATTCTGCCACCTTCTTGAGAAAAGTAAACAGTTATTCAACGGACTCCGCGACCTGCCTCAATACGGTCACAAGCAATGGCAGGCCTACTTTGGGCGCACCTTCGACATCTACACTAAACTATGGAAGTTCCAGCAGCAGCACAGGTTAGTAAAACGCGAATTTCACCCCCTGGGAAAACCCGTTACCTCATAAATTCGAGTATCATAAATTCCCTGCAGCTTCGATAAACTTCCGATCTCTTCTTCACGAAGAGATGTAAAAAGAGAAAAAACTAATCATCTCATTGCACGTCATCGTCCCATAGCTATTCACCTACCATGTGGTATCCACCATGACCATGTGACAGTATATAAGATCGTTATAATTGCAGGATAATTCTCGACACAAAATACGGACTGAAACGTTGGCAGATCGGAGAAATAGCCAGCAAGATTGGCCAGCTGTATTATCACTACTATCTAAGGACAAGCGAGACATCTTACCTCCATGAGGCATATTCGTTTTACGCTGCTATTAGAGGACGTGCATATTACAGCCGTGCTGCTAAGGAGGACAGGTCGGATTTGATGGTCAAGAAGCTGAGGTACTACGCGCGTTTCATCGTCGTATGTTTGCTGCTTAACAAGATGAAACTTGTGCGTGAATTGGTCGGAGAACTGGACGCCCAAATAGCGGATTACACGAGCACATACGAGCCCGAAGATCAGGTCGAATGGAACCTGGTACTGGACGAGATAAAAGCCTTCGTAAAGGCGGAGGCGGCAGTCGGAGTTCTTCACGCTGACGCCAACCCGGTTGTTCTGACACACAGACTCGGTCCCCTGACCTCACCACCCGTAGAACGTTCACCACCCATGTGCCTATCTCTGCAGGAAATCCTGATAGTCGGGAATTGCTCCGATCAAGTTAAATTCAGCGAATTATCTATGGACATGTTCAGGATGCTGCAGACACTCGAGAGAGAACCTAGGGAGGATCCTACGCATCTTCACGACGCATCACCGGCAGGAAGACTGCCTTTTAGGCCCGGTCCTTATCCGGCTGAAAACGGTGCTCCGAGGCGTGATAATCCTCACAAATATCTTCTCTATAAACCAACCTACAGTCAGGTTCAGGTGTTTTTGGCCAGTGGATTCAAGGAGTTGCCAGCTAACGGAGCCCTTCTTCTATACCTTTCTGCTGACGGATGTTTCTCGACTGTTAAACAGCCTCAAGAGAGTGAGTTGCTTCTCAGAATCGTTGATAATTTTTATTTTAATATAGAATTAGCCGAAGTATCTGATCGATGTGATGTTCGTAATTATTTTTAACACTGTACGAGACGTCGATCGATATTCACGCTCTAGTTAGTAATTTGTGGTGTTGACTGTTTCTATTCCTGGTTGATAAGAATGATCGACCGTCTAGTAAAGACTCAATAAACTTTGTTCCCTTTTCGTTTGCAGTGGGGTACGACCTGGGGGGTGTTTCTACGAGCAGTAAACGTGATCCGGAGCATGGGAAGAGGCCAACGGGCGGTAAAGAGCCGCATTGCCTTTACCCCGGGGACCTTTACCCCTTTACGCGAAAGCCACTATTCGTTGTCGTCGATTCGGACAACAGCTTTGTGTTCCAAGAAATACCTCGCTACTTTGGACAACCGTTGATGGTACTTATGTCGCCACAAGACACGCCACCAACGCTTAGGGATCTTCGCCATGGAGGAAGTCTGTTCACTCTTTTCCTCCACGCGCCTCTTGCCGCATTCTGCCTTATTTGCAACGTGGGAAGCCTCCCCATTCACCATTGGGAACGATGCCAGACCTACGTCGAACGATTCCTCGTAGAGGCTAGTCGCCTGGTAACCCGATCACGATGCGGTAAGATTATGCGTTAGTTTTTAATAAATGAATTACATACAAATTCGTTCCTGAAACATTTCTTTTTTTTTTTTTTTTTGCTGAGGATTTTGACCCATTTCCAAAACTTGACCATCTGCCAAGTCTTGATATGGATCCAACTCGCCACTCAGATGAGCACGATATCTTCTCCCTTCTTTCTCACGGGGGGGAAAAAAAAATAGGAAAATGAATTATTGTATTCGGGAAGAGCTAGGAATAGGAATCTTGGGTTAAGAAGAAATATCCTAAAGTAGACAGTTTTTCCATAAATATAATGAGATCTCATGACTGATCAAGGCAGTAAAAATGTCATCGTGGTAATATTAATTCAAGAAAGATTAATTATAAACTAGTGTAAATCGTACCCAAACACGAACCTCCATATCATTGCACAACGACGACCATGGAAAGTTGGCCGACTATGTATACACCGTGACATTAATATTTTCCAGCTATTTTATTTGACCGTAGAAACTAGTAATTGTTGGCAACGAAGTTGGAGTCGATAAATCTTTCGATTCTAGTCGCATTCTCTAATTGCTGCGGCACGCTAGTAGCAAAAATGCTACTAGTTAGTAAAGCCTGTGTACTAATAGCCGCAAAAAAATGATATTTCAGAAACGAGTGTCCTTCAATTTTTTGGAGATGATTTTCTGAGGCTGCTTTTGGTCCGCTACGTATTCTGCGACGTAGTACTCCACCTGCACAGATCGTTTCAAAGACGACAGCAGCGACCACGCTGTCACCCACCGTTACCGGAAGCGGAAATACTCGAGCATCCAACTCTACATCACCTAGTGCTTGACCTGGCAGCCTGCATCGATGCCCGCGACCATTTTCCCGATTCAAGCGAGCTCGCCTGACCCCGGCGTATCTCCTACCCGGCAATCGACACAGCCACCTCCTTGCCTCCCTACCACGATCATTATAACTATTGCAATTACAATTACAATTACAATAAAATCGTTACATTGAGACCTCATTAAAACGCGTCTCGGACTTCTGTCTCTTCTGTTTGCCACGTATTAGTTTTAGTATAAGTATAAGTACAACACGATATTTCATACAAAAGAACAAACACACATTCAGCTCTTCAAATCTACATTTATCACGATAATCACTATCTACGATGTAAGATAATCTCCGAATCGAAATCTGCCTCAGAATTAAAAGAAGAGGATTGTTCTTTTCATAGAAATGGGAAGTTCAGCAACAAGTTCAGCGAAAATTGCAGTGCAACGGTCTCGGTACTTTAGAGAATCCGTTTTTCTTCACTTATTGCATTTTGTGGGAAGGAGTTAGAACGAACTTTTTCTCGTCAATACGTAAGACGCTGTACGGCGATGTGTATACAGAAATCTGCTAAACATCGACATCCAAATAATCTTTTAAAAAGTAAACCGCATGCTTCGGTGTCTATCGTTCGGGTAGACTAAAATTCATGCGTTTAAAAATAATCAAAGATTCAGACTTGGATACTTTAGACTCGTGTTAGCCACACGTTATTTACGTTTCGGGCGTGAATCTTCGCGTGTTATTTTCTAGCAAATAAGAATCGTATTAAGGAATCGATACAACGTGAGAAGATGTTGGTTTATATACAAAGACAGCCAAGTCAGCTGGCGTTCGTAAATATCATCTAAACTAAAGACAAAGAGATGACGATTCCGACATTCGATTACCAGACACGAATCAAAAGAAAAAGATGGAAAAAAAAGTAGAACCGCGTTGGTCATCGTATGACAAATAATTATTTTTCTTATTTTTCTTTGAAGAAAATACTGAACCCACGCTCTTTCGGAACTGACATATACGTAATATGACGTCAGTGGTGCATCGGCGTCGCGACGCCTATTTATATGTTCATCTTAAATTGGACCGGTGGCCAAAAAATCAAAGTAGTTTGATCATTTCAGGGTGAGTTTAGCTTTAATACCCATGAATCCTGCGCGTGTGATTTCGCGGTTCTCCGAAGATGTCTCGTAAGACTTTAGCCCCTCTTCATCAGCATATGCGGGTTCATATCTTTTTAATTGCTAAGGGGACAGGTGATTGTCCGGTCAATCGACTATTTGTCGCCAAGAAATTCAGTCTCGGCGAATGGTATATAGAATAAAATAGAATAGAATAGAATAGAGAAAAGGCTATAAATAATGGCCGCAGAAAGAGACACCCGACTGCTACTACTTGGCCGAGTAGGTATAATCTGCGACCCAGAGGTGTGCGCGCCGCGACAGTGACCGGGTCTATTAAGTCCGGTTTAAATTTGCACCATAATTCTGCAAGGGCTTGTCGACGTCATATATGGCTGCCCTTCTCGATCTCCGCCTACGCTCGGGAGGGTGAACTGAGCAGAGCGTCGGCGAAGAGTGATAATATTAAAAAAAAAAAAAACCCGAAACAAATCCCAAAGAAAAAGAAGAACCGATGGCGGAACGTGCGACCGAAAAGGGCCGTACTTCCCGGGCCTCTTCGACGTCGAGTTTGGGTCGCGAAGTAAGATGCGGTTGTCAGTTTTATCAAAGCGATTCTTTGCTACCGGAAAGAAAAGCTTTGGTCGGTCGTCCGCCTTCGAGGAACACGATGCAAACGCCGCCACCACCTCCACCTCCAACGGGTTCTTCTTCTTTGCTCCAGGAAGGCCGATGGTAAGTATATAGGTAGACGTTATAGATGGGACTCGAAGTAAATAGCGGAACGGTTTGTGTATGTATATAGGAGGTATACATACTCGATAGAGAATCTTTTCTACCGCATACCGCGATTTCGTCATCGCGAACACCATCGCCGTCGCGGTTATACGCCAGTCCGAGCTATTTAGGGTTTGCCCGGCCTGGCCTATAGATAGAATCATCGGTCAGCTCGCAGTACCTCGTCCAGCGGCGACGAGGCATCTCCATCTCTAAAATTCGCAGTCCGCTAAGTGCCAAAAGCCATGAAAAAAATGAGGCAAAAAAACACCTAGAGCCTAGTTATTGCGTGCTGGTGCAGTAATAAAGAAAATCAAATATCAAAAAACAAAAAAATAGATAGGGGTGCAAATTAAACGAAGAAAATAACCGGCGAAGTATAAGAGAAAGATAAAGTGTCGATCAGTTCGAAAAAAGAAGCAAAAAAAAAAAACGAAGTATACCGCGGAAAACGGAAGTAACAAATATTCGATGATTTTTTGAACAAATTAAATTTTTGCGCGACGTTTTCGTTCATTTTTATTTTATTTTATTTTTGTTCTCTTCTCCCTTCGAAATTTTTGAACGGTTTATTTTTTCGGTTATACCGAAATTTCCATCAGGATGTCGTCTGCCCTTAGCGAACACGAGTACGAGCCGATAGGAAGTCCGTCTTTGCTGGCGGCAATGAGCAGCCTGAGCACTCCTAATACCGCTGCACCCGTGGTACGGATTAACGACACGGACGTCGTACACGTCGCTGATAGCGACGAGAGTCTCGACGTCCAGGAACGAAGATATTCACCGAAGCAGCTGGTCCTTGACGGGGATGTAATCGTCCCTCTGGACGGTGAGATCGAGGACAGCGCCATGCAGGCACGAGAACTTGGGGAGACTGGGGACACTTCTGAGGACCAAGAAACGGCCCAACAGCTACAGGACCGTCTAGAGGAACGTTTTCTTAATGCAGCAACACCCTGCACCGAGTCCAGAACGGATGCTGAGATCAATACCAGTCAGGTAACACATTTCCTCTCTCTCTCTTCACCTCTCTCACTCTCTCTTCTCATCTCACTTTTCCGACGCGAAAATCCCCACCAAAACCGCGAAAACTTGAAAAAAATTTTTACCGGAAATAGGTGAAACAGGATCAGGAAAGGAGCGGACGAGGTAGATGAACGTCGCCACTATATTCATGGTCAAGTATTCTGAACAATGATGAGAATATTATCGCTGGACTAACATTTTTCGTGTTTATATGTTTCTATCGGCTTTTCACATTACTTTCGAATATCAGTAGGTATAGGTGAATATCGACATCCATGTGGTTGTATACCTCTTCTATTATACCTAGATCCATAGTGTTTATAATTTCTATTCAAAAGAAAAGTATGAAGCGGTTTGCAGTGCCACTACTGCACACCAGTATGCCTATTCATGCTCGGTTTCGGATATCATAATCGCCTTTTAATGCGTTTAAAAGTTTTTCCTTCACGCCTGTGGGGCTGTGACCTTTCACCAAACACTACTGTCTCATTATGGACATTAGTTGACACGAGACTGTGAATTAATTACGAGGTTTGAACGTGCAGGGAAATAAAGTTTGTGGGTATCTGTAGACTTCCTTGTTCTATCTCTTAGAAAATCAAACGGCATTTTTTTCAAATTCAATCTTCCGGGTTTTCTGCTGAATTTAACACTCACAGTGAGCAAATTTCCTTACGTTGAACACCACAGGATATTATAAACTACCAACTCGTGCCTTTGATGTTCACTGTCATTACTTAGACTTGGGTAAGTAACAGTATCGAATTTTTTTATGATAAACTGTCAAACGGATAGGGTGAGCTTATGGGTATCGATACTGTGTAACTGTAAGCTTGGTAAAGTATCTTATACTTTAGCCCTCAAATAACATTTGGTTCATACAAGTCGAGAAATCCCTGTCATTGTTTCTTGTTTCTATACCCACCTGTTATTGGAAAATACCGCGTGGTGATATCTTCCCATTCAACTTCTTCTCGCGATCTTCTTATATCAAAATCTGAGGTACCTTCCCTAACTGATTCTTCTCTTCTCGTTCTTATTTTTCGTTAAGCGTATGCAGAATATCAAGATGATTCGAATATTGAGAAGTTCAGGATTTATGGGTGATTTAATTTTCGTAACGCAAGATTGTACACGCTAAGTATAAAACAGGAACATGAATCCGAAGTTTTTCTCAGTTCAAACCTGAACTAGCCGTGATTCAACGAGGCTGTGACGCAAATGATTCTAAAACAGTCCGCAATCCAGCGCAAACAACTGTTTGTCTCTTTGCCCAGTCAGTAATAGTACTTGCGATAGTTTTAGATCGAAAATAAATCATATTTGTGTAAAACTGTACTTTTCATTAATAACTTAACTGAATCGTATTTCCACGTGTCATACCGAGAGGAAAAGCTCGATACAAAGATAGAAAATCATCATTTAGGCACCTATGAGTACCTACAATTTCGTATTCTGCACATTCTCTATAATATTCAAGTATTCGAGAGTGTAAAAATAAACGAACAGCGTATGGATTAAAAATTGAGTAAATTGTTTAGCCCACGATTCATTCGCTGACAAACGGGAGAAATTAATCTTTCATTACATTAGTTGATTCAATTTGAAACACGAACGTGAACCTCGAAGCCAGAAGAAAAAATCTCTTCAGATTCTGCGCAAAATGCCTATATAGTATACACGTATATAAAATTCTAATAATAGAGTAAATCTTCATCGGGATCAGCAGCACGAATTTCTCGACACTAATCTCTGACCTAAATGAAAGTTTCTGTTCCTTTTTTTTTTTTTTTTTTTATATGAAAAAAGTATGCCAGAAAAAAATTGTCACGGCCATCACTGGCCTCGACGACCACTCGTTCGTGGCTCGTTACCTAACTTATATTCAAGAAGCGGGTAATATTAGCATTTCGCTTTGAAATATAGGCCGCGCCCACGACTAAAAACAACTCCTGGTACACAAATTAACAAATAGGTGTAAGTAACGCGATTAGCTTGGCGTAATTTTGATTTAAATAACTTTTTTTAGCACAGCTTTTACTTAGTTTCGATTTTTTTTTCTTCTTTCTTATTTTAGGTGGATTCATCGGCCCTGGAGGAGCTACCGCTCCGTCGTGGAGCTCGGGGTTTCCCCCAGCGTCTGCGGTCTCAGGCAGGAAAGCTGCGTTCCCGTCTGCGAGGAATTCAGCGTCCAAGTTTCTCGTTGCCAGAACGACAAAAGACAGATAAGACGAAAACGACGAAAGTTGAAAAGCCGAAGAGCGTCAAGCCGGTTAAAGGTGAAAAATCGAGATTCTCTTTACCGGACAGGCCGAAATTCTCGCTACCAGAACGGCCGAAATTCAATCTACCGGATCGTCCGAAATTCAACTTTCCAGACAGGTCTAAATTCTCGCTACCAGAAAGGCCGAAATTCAACCTACCCGATAGGCCGAAGTTTAACATAAAACGACCAAACATAAACCTACCGACTTTAGGACGCGTTCGAAAACCATTAAAAGAACGACAGAACTCAAACGAATCGACTACTTCCGGTTCGAAACGGAACATATTCGATTTCTCCACCTACCCAAGACTCTTTGATAAAAAGTCTAAAAGTCGTGGTGACTACGCGACCTCATCCCCGAAAGCTTCCCGTGCCCAATCACCAGAAGTTGCGACCGTTCCCCGGGTGAAAAAGAAAGCACCGATCGGAGCAAGATGGGTACAACGTTTCTCAGACATAATATACGCCGATGAAGAGCCGGACAATGCAGCCGAGCGTTCTAAACCCTGGCGACATCCGTCTATAGAAGAACCGCAAGTTGCTTTTCGCTCGGAAACTACCGAGTCCAGGGAGCGACTGCCTTGGGAAGAATCGGACGATCGTTCAATGGAAGAGTCTAGAGACAGAGCGCGAAATGAACCTACCGATGAACTGCCTATAGAGGAAATCAGAGGCAGAATCCAGGACGTTGAATACGTCGACGAAGACTCAGTTGAGGTTGAAAATAGACGAATAATAGTAGAGCTCCCACTTGGACGGGAATTTGCAGACAATTTGGAGGACGATATTGCCGAAGACGTTCCTGATCCGAGGCTATACCCTCGAGCACTGGAAGAAGACTCTTTCGAGGATCATGCGAAGGCAGTGCAAGAGGCGAAAGAGAAATGGCTACGTGGATCGGAGGAGGTTGATGAGATCGAGGACCGGCATAGAGAGGACGTTGAAGACGTTGAACATCACGATTCCTACGGGAATGAAGAATACTCGGGAGAAATGCATCGCGAGGGCGATTACGGTGGGGATTTTATGCCAATTGATCCACCGCGGAAGATGTACCTACCGAGAGAACCAACACCCGATGAAACCAGCGTAAGATCTGACCGAGAGCAACAGTCGAGCGGAAGTTCCTCCGATCGCCGGAGGCGCGGAGTCCTTGAGGAGATTGACTCTGACGAATTTTTTTTACGCGCTAAAGGTATCAGCCAGGACGATATGAACATGGGGAGGTTTCTCGCTAGCGAAATACGGGACGCCTTTAGACCTACGGGAAACGCTCTGGCTGATCATGAACTGGATGTTATTCCCCCCACGCGTCCGGTCCGCACAAGGTCCTTGAGGAAACGTAGGGATGAAAATCCCCCCGAATCTTACGAGGCGACGCCGCCGGCAAGGCCTAAAAGGGACAGACGTCGAAGCGAGGAATCACTGCGGGCTGACGACTACCGAAACTATTTGCCTGATAAAACTGGCAGCATTTCTGGGTCTCGACACCGCGTTATTTATCAAGCTGAAGGAATTCCCAGAGCCATTGAACCCCTGGATGATATTGTCGTCGTAAAACCTGCTCGCAGGAAATCTAGGTCTGTTGCTAGAAGCTATTCTGAATTCGGCTCTGGGGTTCTTCAACCACTTCCGATGCCACCGACACCTCCGGTCGCACCTAGACGACGGAAAAGAGGACGTCGCGAGGCTGACACAAATGCTGGTTATGTCAATGGCCACAGATCGACAGCTGCGACATGCAATGGTCATCGACAGGAAACGGAGTGGCCGGAAGAAAACAGCTTCCCACCTGAGGTAAGCCGTACTTTCTCCGAAATTAACGATTCAAGACCCCTTTTATACCTTCAACAATTTTTCCACAAGCTTAAAAATTGCCGATTCTTTAACCGTTTTTCCAGGTCCACGACATCCCGGAAGTCTTGAGCGAGGAACAACTTCAGACTTTCATGAACCGCCTTGACCACGAGTATATAGAGCCAGCACCAATCGCGCCTAAGAGAAGATCTCGTTCTCGAGGAACGTCCGTGGCGGATGACGACAGGACATCACGAGGTGCCGAGTCTCTACCAGAGGTCAGCTACCTCGAAGAAGACTCAGAAACACCTCGGGATCCAGACGCCCGTGATCTTCCCGGCTACGCGGTGGTCGACAAGCGCGAAAAACCGCCAAGGCCACCACCGCCAAGAAGACGTCGCGATAAATTCGCCACTTCTCCAAAGCCCTCTTCGACTCCCGCGGTTCCAGTCAGGCCTCTACGCGCTTACAGCACTTTGGGACCGTCCAGAAGGCGGTCGACCTCGGAAGACAGATCGGTGAACCAAATGGACGTCACGCCTTACACGGAATTGGATTCCGACGACCCTGACTCTCGCGATTTACGGAGCGGTCCAGTCCTGAATAAAATACAAGGTCGGCCGCTACCCGCGCCTCCAAGACCGCCAAGATCGCGTCGTGACGCTCCTGACCAAGTCAGCATCGCCTCTAACGGCGTTGTTGAAGTAGCCGCGTCTACTCAGACCGATCCGTTACCAGACGACGTCGTAATAGAGGAGGAAATAACGAGGGCTAAACTCGTCATGGCACCGTCGAGGTCGGGATCGCAGATCTTGGTCTCTACTGAACGAATTGCAACTCCGACTTTCGGCAGAAATTCACCGATAGTACCACCCCTTCCGCAATCAATAGACCGCGAAAGAGTGCGGACTACTCCGTCCCCGGTTTTGGACCAATTTATCGAACCCCCTGATGAGGAAGAAGAAGAAAAAGTCGAGGAGAAGGTCTCTGTAATCACAGACCTTGTCCTGGAAGAGAGAACCGCCACGCCGATCACTCCTTCGACTTCAATTCCTCTCCTGCATGAAGACAGGATTAGAATCGCTAGCTTGGAAGTTGCTGATCTTAGAGTAGAGCGACTTAACGTCGGCCAAATCGAAGCCCATAAGATATCGGCCTCTGAAGTTGACGCCGTCGTTGTTTCAGCAAATGAAATATCGAGCACTTCAAACGTAGTGGAAAGCGACATTCACCCTTCGCTGCTTAGAGAACTAATCGCCATTAGAAGCCACCTGGAATTAGTCGCCGCTTCTCGTCAGGGCAGAGAAGCTACCCCGGATAAGAAGAGCAAGGATGAAATGTCCACTGTAGTCGAAGAGCTGATAGAATCACTAAAGCAGTCTGATCGCAGCGAAGAAGACAATCAAGATTTTATGGAAGAAAGCGAGATGGTTGAAGAGGAAAAAAAAACCGTGACGGTATGGGAACAGGAAAAATTAAACAAAGAGGAAATAACTGTTGAAGAAATTTCCGAGCAGAAAAAAGAAGATATAAAAGCCATTGAGGAAGTCAAAGCGCCAGAAGAACCACCTGTATTGGTCATAACTGTTGATCCAGAGCCTAAAGGAGAAGAAAAGCAGGACTCCAAGTCTTTGGAAAAGTCCACAGAGCCTGATAATGCTGTTACGTCATCAACGACTAATGTAATTCTTCAAGAAGCAACGGAGACTCATGTATCACAGAGTATTTTGACTCCTGCTAAAGAAGAGAGTGAAGATCAGAAGCAGACAGGAGAAAGTATCCAAGAAACAGCGGAAACTCGCCTAAAGCAAAATCTTTCGACTCCTGATAGAGAAGACAGTAGAGATCGAAGTAGACCATTTAACAGAGACGAAGGCAGAGATGATAGACACAAATCGTCTCGGTCTAGATCATCGTCACCAGGTAAAGACGGGAAAAAATTTGTGAGGCAGACAGCGTCTCCAGTTAAATCGTTGCCTCCGTTAATTTCCGTTACTCCTGATATACCAGATCCAGTTCCTAGCCCAGTTCCCGAGGCCCAAGTACAGCCGCAAAGAGCAATTGTATCTTATGCTCAAAATAATGAAGAGGAAATATCTCATAGGCAACCAAGTACCGCGGCTACACAGTACGTCGCGTTTCCTACTTCTCAAATTCCAGCCAATTTCTTTTCCCTTGCATCCCCAGTCAGCTCTAGGTTCGAACCTGAACCAAGCATAGCGGATATGACACAGCAATTGTTGAGGGCTATTAGATTGGCTGGTACCAGAGCTATGAGGCATTTTGTTGGCTACGTTGCTTCTAGAGTTAGCACCGAAGACCGTGGTGAAAAAATTAAAGAGATTGAACTAGCCCTTTGCGCGTTGTTACTGTTGATAGCTGGCTTGTTAATTTTATGTTTTGGATCACCACGAACCGTTACACACCACCATCATTGGGATTACTTCAATCCTCCGCAATGAAAAATATTATTAAAGCGCACGGTGAAAAGTAAACGTTCGCAAATACCCTAAATAAATGTATAAAACAGCCTGGTATTTACCTATTATACTATATCTCTCGAATCAAAATATCGCTATTATTTTGTATAATGATAATAGATTTGTACAATCTTATGGTAGTTTGATCTATGATATTAGATTATTGATTATTGTTGATGGTTACGTTTTAATAAATCTGTAAATTATTTACAATTTTAGTAAACTTAACAACTTCCTTCCTTCATTCCTTTTCTCTGATACCATATCAGATTTACAACAATTACATAGAACCAAAATATCGACCATATGCGTATTATCTCCGAAAATACTTAACTTTGTTATTTAAAGAATAATCATAACTTTATATTCTTCATAGTACGAAGTTAATGTAGCTAGAAAATGGTGACGAAAATATATAAGAATAACACATTGAAAATAATCTGCAGAAACGATGTCAGCGAGGTCCAGTCATCTCTTCGAAGATTCGATGTGAAAAAATTGCTAAACGATAATTTAAAACGTTGATAATATCTTACAGGGTTTTAGTTCACTGGAAAATGTCCTCATCGTAAACCTTGAGATCTCGCCTGTCCTTGTGAGCACTCTTTTGCGAATAGCTCGCTGCTAACGACGACCACATAGAACTGGATGTTGTATCGTTAATAGGGTCTATCACAGGCTGTCTTCGGGCCAAAGATACTTTCAATTGTATCGAAGAAACCATACTTCCGTCCATTTCGCTGATAGCTCTTTCCGCAACTTCAGCCTTATCGAAAGTTATGAATCCTCGACTGGAAATATCAAAGAATGATATAATTAGACCAGTAAATAAATAATTAACGCTATTTCTATTTCTAATTTCTCGTATTTTATCTGAAAAAGATTCTTTCCACTTTTTTAAGAAAACAAATAAGTCTCTCTGTGCTTTGAATAATTGTATCTACTTTTTTTTTCATCAGATTACATTAGTTTCCCATAATTTAAGACTTGTTATATCAAGCCGAGCCTTTAATGCTTACTTCTTTTCTGTTTCCATAGAAATATTGACTATGGAACCAAAAGTTTGAAAGTGTTTCTTCAAGAAATCTTCAGAAATTTTATGTCCACAAACAAATATAGTATTTCCGGCTCGAGGTTTTGTCTCCGGTCTAGCTTGAGACTGTTTATCAGGCTGCCCTCTCTCTTCGTGATCTCTGGCGCTGACAAAACTATCGTATAAGTCTTTGACCCTTGGTCTAGAGGCTTCAGTATCATCTTCTTCTGGTTGAGTTGCAGAAAAAGGTTGATAAGAACATACAGTCTTTTCTGTACTGTTCAACTTTCTCTCCAAACCTCTCGGCCTCTTAAACGACTGCTCTGGGCGCTTTGGAGTCTTCGGAATAGCCGTTATTACTCCCGATTTTATCAACTTTTTAGCAACCTCTCTTGCATCTCTAGCTTCTGTTGGTCTTTTAGGTATCTGAGGCACGCGCTCCGGCTCTGGCTTAGGCGTCTTCAAAGCTTGCAAAGCTTTTTTCTTGAAGAAATAAAGAAAATAAAATATAGATAAAATTTAAAACGAATATATGAGAGAAGTTTTAAACGAACGAACTTATCTACCTCATGGAATTTGCTTTTTGTATTGTAATATTGAACAAAAAATATAAGTAATAATCCGATTTTTTGCTTAGGTTAAGAAAGTTTGAATGTTTGATCCGATTGTTGAATCGTTAACTAAATGTTTAGCTTTATGATGAAATTTTGTGTAATTACAGAGAGAATCGGGATAAATACCTTTCTTTTCAGTTTGTTGTATTTTGCTTGTAGCATTAATTCCTCTTCGGTGTGATTTGAGGGAAAGTGTAGATAAACCATGTTTGTTTTTTTTTAGTTTTATTCAACAATACGTTACTTCTCGAAGCGGTTTTAATCAAATAATCATAAAGGATAAGAAAGTTCAATAACGTAAATATTATCAACACACATAACCTCTAGGCGTCGAATTGTCAACAAATGCACTTGAACACTTTTACACGCACGCGCAATCAGACTAGCCTCGCGCGTCGCGAGCCGCCATGTTAAAAGTCCTTCAATGAAGTTGGCACTTGAGTTCATTATTTTTTAATTCTTTATATACCAAACAATCGCTTCCTAATTGCTTTTGATTAACCCAATAATTTCGTTGATTGCTGAATTCTAGTTGTTCAGAAAAATGAAAAAAACAAAATAGGGATTTTCTATGGTGGAATCGCAGCCAAATTGATATCTCCGCGAATTTTTATTTTCAAAAAGTTTTGTTGAAATTGACGTCAAGTTATAATATCATTTCATGCGATAAGCGAAAAAGTCAAAAAACATTTATCTATGATTCAGTCAACGATTTTACCGACAGTGTATGTCTGTAAATGCTGATTTTATCGACCGACATAGTAGTTTTTTGGATAATGACGTCACGTAGATTCCCTTTCGGGAATTTTACGAACTTTAGGAAATTTTTCGTCAAATTAGGCCTATTTTTGACAGATTTCAAAGGTTATGATCACTTTACATACAATACGTATACATACGAGATCTAAATATACAGAAAAAATCACTTCTTTATTAACATTTGGTGTCAGTCATCGACTAGAATACAGCGAATACATAAGTATAGTTTGTTAAGTTATAGTCAAGAATGACATAACTAATTCCTCGAAAAAGAACACGTTTTTTTTTTTCTTTCAAATAAATAAATAAATAAATAAATAAATAAATAGCAAACGATGTGGTGTAAACCGAAATTATACTGTTCTAAATTTCGTGTGCGAAAATTCAATTTTCTATGGAATTATCATAGAGAAATAAACTGTACAGCCATAAATTTGGGAAATGATTCAGAAGAAAATCATACCACAGTTCTTCCTAAAGAAACTCGCGTTGTAATTTGTGGTGGTGGTGTTGTCGGTGCTGCGGTAGCATATCATCTTGCTCTGATGGGATGGGGACCGCAAACAATACTTGTTGAAGGCGGAAGGTTGGACCATTAATATTCATTCAATGCAATACAAATAACAATATCCAGCAAAAAAAAAAAAAAAAACAGGAAACAACGTTTATTTATGTATTTTCAGATTGGGTGCCGGAACAACATGGCATTCGTCCGGTTTGATCGGAGCATTCAAACCAAGTCTTGCTCAATTAAAATTGGCTCAAAACAGTATTGCATTATATAAAACTTTGGAAAAGAATGGACGATCAACCGGATGGAAACAATGCGGTAGTCTTTCTCTAGCACGGACTAGAGATCGAATGACAGTCTTTAGGAGAATGAAAGCACAGTCTGTGTAAGTCAAGGACTTCATATTCCAAAAATATTATTGCTATGTTTAAATAAATCCCAAAACATGTGTCAAAATAGTTTTATACTGAATAAAGAATACAAAACACAATGCACCACCGCTTTCTCCAAGGTATTTTCACTTGGAAGATACTTTGTAGATTGAGTCGTTCAAGACAGAATCACAATGTGATAAAGATTGCATAAAAAAATAGTCGAACTATTTCGTCATCATTATGAGTTTAAAGCTTCTGAAATTCTTACCAATATCGATTTTTTAGATCCTGGAATATAGAATGTGATCTGATATCTCCAGAAGATATTCAAAAGTTATGTCCATTACTTAGAGTAGATGATTTGGTTGGTGGTTTGTGGATTCCTGGAGACGGAGTTGGAGATCCATATGAAACTTGTCTTGCTTTAGTTGCAGAGGCGAAAGAGAAGGGTATTGACACTGTTTATAACAACTCTTCACTCCTTTCCATGGGAAAAAAGATCTCTTCAGCTTCAAGTTAAGCGGATATAAAGTTTCTACTTTTATTTATTTTTTTTCCAGGCGTTAGAGTGTACGAAAATTGTAAAGTAATACGTATAGTCAATCAGGAAGACGCTATTGAGGCTGTTGAAACTACCCACGGCACAGTCGAATGTCAGTTCTTTGTTAACTGTGCTGGTTTTTGGGCAAGAAGCGTTGGGAAACTAAGTGAGCCTTTTGTCAAAGTTAGTGTTACCTCATTGCACAGTGTAAGATAAGGAAATTGGTAGCTACAGAGTCCTTTAATCACGATATTGGTATTAGACAACGAATATTGTCTGTCATTCAATTTACCTAAAAACCTATACCGATTTACATTAAAAAAAAGAATTATAACTTTGTTTATTATTGGAGTGTCAGTAGCATAGTCAATTTGTCCCACATTATGCCTTAGAAAACTTATTCCACAATCCTAAAATGATTATGAAAAGTTTATCACAGACTTTGGCAACTTTCTTTTTTATTCTTCAAAGAATCTGTGTCCTCAAAAGACCAATTTTCACTTTGGGATAACTCAGCACGGTGGTAATATTAATGAAAACTTTTCGTTCATAGGTACCGCTGCATCCAGTCGAACATTATTATCTACACACAAAGCAATTCCCAGGTTTAGATCCGATGACTCCAGTAGTTCGTGATTTAGATGGATATATTTACTTCAGAGAGAATGATGGTCGATTACTGGCTGGTGGATTTGAACCTGTTGCTAAACCAGCCTTTGAAAATGGAGACATTCCTGGTCAGTTTAAGATTGAGCAAAAGTTTTTTTTTCCCTGGCTCAATAACACTTCTATTTAATAGTCATTTGAATATTTCAGCTAATGAAGTGCTTGCTTGTTTTTAATACAGAAAACGCGGATCAACGATTTTTACCCGAAGATTGGGATCATTTTCATGTACTCTTGGAGCAAATGCTTCACAGAATGCCTAGTCTGGGAAATGCTACCTTAGAAAGACTGTGTAATTCACCAGAGGCATTTTCACCAGATTGCAAATGGATAGTGGGGGAAGCTCCAGAGATTCAGAATTATTATGTTGCTGCGGGTATGAAAACGGTAAGATTACAGTGAACTTTACCATTATTTTCTATCTAAATTACATACATAAATACAAACTCTTAATTCTATCCGAAATGCTTACAGTATCTTATTATTTCTTTGTTCCAATTTTCTACATGAAATAATTGAATGGAATGATAGAGCTAAGTATATTAATCTTACGTCGTTATTAATCGTTTGCGAAACCACTGAAGTCACATTGAAATATTTTTTAGTGAATGAATTGCGCTTGAGACATTTCTCTTCATTCCATCTCTGTGAGATATTAAAATGGACATATTATTGTGTACAGGTCGGGATATCAGCTGCAGGAGGAATTGGCCAGGTAACAGCTGAGCTGATTGTGGATGGTTCTACCTCATTGGACATGTACGAGCTGGACGTCTCTCGTTTTCTCGGTCTACACAATAATCGTAAATTTTTAAGAGATCGTGTTAAAGAAGTTCCGGGAATGCATTACGGCCTCCAATATCCTCAACATGAGTTTCAAACTGGTAGAAATTTGAGAATGTCTCCGATATATCCAAGATTAAGAGAAGCTGGCGCTGTTTTTGGACAAGTTATGGGGTACGAAAGACCTTCCTGGTTCCAGGAGGCTGATGATAACGGTAATAATTCAGTATATTCTAATATTTGCCTCGAAAATGTAATATGTATAAAGTAATCACAATATTTTCTGCTCCTCAGACATAGATCCGATAGATGGATCTCGAAAGTACAAAGTTGCTTACACCAATACCTTTGGTAAGCCACCCTGGTTCGATTGTGTCGCAAGAGAGTATGCAGCTTGTCGTGAAACAGTTGGACTCAGTGATTACTCTTCGTTTACCAAAGTAGACTTATGGGTATGAAGGGAGATTTGTATATACATTTTGTTTTTTTGCAGATTCTAAACTAAATTGTCTGACTACCTAATCAATTACGATTTTTGCAGTCTAATGGCACCGAAGTGGTGGACCTGCTTCAGTATTTATGTTCTAACGACGTCGACGTGCCTGTTGGAAGTATTATTCATACTGGGATGCAAAATCATCTGGGCGGTTACGAAAATGATTGCAGTTTAGCACGAATTGCTGTGAACCAGTTAGTATCTGTAAGAAAAGAACGACAAATAATTATGAATGAGACATTTATTCCTCAATCTTTTCTATTCCTTTTTGCAGCTATATGATGATCGCTCCTACTATACAACAAACCCGTTGTAAAAACTGGATTCGTAGGCATTTACCCACTGATGGATCAGTGGCAGTTTCTGATGTGACTTCGGCTTACACAGCAATTTGTATTATAGGACCAGCCACCAGAGGATTGCTGTCTGAATTAACCGATACAGATTTAAATCCAAAGAACTTTCCTTTCTTTACTTTCAAGGTATTATTACATATTATTATCTCTTGGCTGATTGTAATAAATTAAAAAAACTGGTACCAAATTAATGTTAAACATTGTCTCGCTGTTACTTTGCAGAAATGTATTTCCTGATAATTTCTTGTGATAATGGAGTCAATTAGTATTCATATCATTGTTTATCAATGCCTTTTAGGAACTAGATGTTGGCTTAGCTAACGGCATACGAGCGATGAACCTTACGCACACCGGGGAGCTTGGGTATGTCCTATATATTCCAAACGAGGTAAGTGTAACATAATTAGAAATAGAATAATTTTACTGTTCCTTCAATTTTGTACATTTAACCAGGAATTTTATTTGAATGTTATCCCAGTTTGTATCTCCTACTACATGCAACATGGAAATACTCCTTTGCGATGTTCCCTGCATTATGTATAATAGATCCTGAAACTAATTAATGGTAATTGATTTTGTTCCTATTAATATACAATAGACCTTCAGTTGGCTTTAACTCGCTTAGTAGACAATAGTTATTAAAATATATATGTTGTCCATGTTCGCTCATTATTCCTATAGACAATTTCTTAGCATTCCTTGCATCCTTCTATTAATTGAATGAACTTTCCACGCATAATTCAAAGCTGATAGGAATAAATCGTGAAAATATTTTACATGTAATTAATTCATGAGAGTAATAATGTGTTTGTATCTTATGTTAGTTCGCTCTACATGTCTATACGAGACTGATAGAAGCGGGTGAAAAGTACGGTATAACGCACGCCGGATATTTTGCTACAAGGGCTCTCCGTGTAGAAAAGTTTTATGCTTTTTGGGGTCAAGATTTGGACACCTTTACCACACCGTTGGAATGCGGTAGATCCTGGCGTGTTAAATTTGATGTAAGTCAAATATTGAATTATCAAATTATGGTAAAATCTGGAACTAGTTTAAATGACTTCCGAATATGAAATCTAAAGCGAACGAATATCAACGTTTCATTGTATATTATTTTATTAAAAATTTCACAGAAAAGCGTAGACTTTATTGGCAGAGATGCCCTATTGAAGCAAAGGGAAGAGGGTGTCCATCGGAGGTATGTTCAATTATTGGTAAACGATCACGATCCTGATATTGATCTATGGTGTTGGGGTGGTGAGCCAATTTATCGAGATGGCAAATATTGCGGTATGACTACAACGACTGGCTATGGTTTCACATTCAAAAAACAGGTAAGTCTACTTTTGCAAGTTAAGAAATCAAAGAAGCATATAAGTAATAAAATTCATAAACATAGTTTACTTATTAAGAATTAAGAAAAAAATGTATTGTATCGACTATTCAGACCCTCTTCATTGATTTCTCAATGTATTTGTATAATGTTCCAGGTCTGTCTTGGTTTTGTACAAAACTTAGATGAGAATGGAAAGACTCAAGAGGTAACTAACGAATATGTAATATCCGGAGACTACGAAGTAGACATTGCAGGAATAAAATATCACGCAAAGTGTCATCTACACAGTCCAAATCTGCCGACAAAGTTTCCAGACAAAGAGAGAGACGCTTATCATGCAACACGTGGTTCGCAAAGCACATAATCTATTTGACAAACGTTTCTTCCCATCTGTAAAAATAATGTATATAAAATATGCCAATAAACTATTTAATACCATTTATAATGTATTTATAATAATAATTTAAATGATTCTATTATCTCATTATACTTAAGCTAGTCTATGCACGTTTTTTTAAAACAATTTTGAATTGGGAACTATATTATACCATGTAGATGAAAAAGAAATTTATGTATTTAGTTTTATTAAGGAATTCGCTTAATTTTTATTAAGTCTCATATAACTGTTACATAAATGTCTTGGAACTCTGTTAAAACATAGAAAAAAAAGCATGCGGAAAATAGTCCGTAAATAAATCAATGAAATGGTTTAGTTACAAGAGAAAAAAAAAAAATTGATAAAATAAAAAAGTAAACATACACAAAACGAAGAGAAAAATAATGATTTCTTTTTATTTATTTACTGTGAACCTTTTCCGATGACATTGTTAGGGCTGTGTTTTAGTAGTAATATAAATACATAAACCACTTATCAGAATAATTGTGACATATGCGTATTAATAGACAAACATTACTGAAACTGAAAAAACCTCATTTCCTACCAATGTGTATCTGGTATGGTACAAATTTAGGCTTTTACAAAATTTACATAAGTAATTTTGCACCATTTTTAGTGTTTTTGAAACTTCTTCAGTTCATTGGTCGGCATATCGAATGCTAATATAAACTAAAAAATTAGAAAAAAAAAAATCAAACAATTTTTTCATATTTTATACTACTGAACACCATTGTTACACATTTCAGCCATTGTCAATTTCATGATTTAGGTATTCCCTGCATTATTATAATAATTAATATAATATACCTACACCTATATGTATAATAATATGGTTGATATCAAACAAGCCTTTACAATCACCATTAGAAAGATAGGATAGTTCTTTTATTTTTCTTCTGGCTGAATGATTTTGTTGTTCCTTCATTGGTTACAACAAATTGAATAAGTTTTATTAAAATATTGATATTTTAATTACTCATTTCACTTAACACTATTATTATTTATTATTTATTATTAATTTATTTATTTCTTTTTCTTTCTTTAATTGTTACAGTCACTCTACGATGATTATTATTTATTTATTCATTCATTTATGATTTATTTATTTATTTCAATATACGTATTGTTCACCAAGTAAGTTATTACGTTAAGCCCAAAATTATAGTACATACATATACTCGCAGTTTTCAACAACTTTTTACACGCGATTATTAGTCACGAATTTACTGTACACAAATCGATGATGAAAAATATGTAGAAACGTTTTATCACTCTGGGATCTCCGGCTCTGGAGGTGGCTGAACTTGCTTTTGAACCATACAAGACCGAGCCACAGACTCGAACAATCTGTAACGAGCAAAGTAAAATCAACAAGTATGCATCACAAATTAAAATCAGTTGAGAGAAATTATATTGAACATCAATCAGCAAGATCTGAGTAGTTTATTCCATTGATATACTTACTTTTCGATTTCTGGTGCGCAATGAACGAATTCATGTTTCCAGAAATTGTAGGTAGGATTTTTTATCAGTTCGATAAATGTGATAAGCAGTCCCCAAGGATGCGGTCTGTTTACTATCAGTCTTTCAAGAAGTACTCTGGTTATTTGCTCTTGAATAGCTTCAGTATTAGCTTCAGCAAACAAGTAGAGTAGTGTACAGCTGAAGTAGTGAGTATGACTGTTTGGATAACGCAATTGATTAGCAATAGCATTTAGGAATAAATATCTTCCCTCTGTGTCCAGATCAACAGCCAAATTTTGGAATATATCCATATGGGCTGCGTGGGCAATAGTCGACATATTAGGTGTGTGTCCTTTGCTACGTATGAACGCTATAGCCTGCGTACCAACGTAAAGAACAAGAGCGTTCATCAATTGTATATTATATCGCATTCCCGCCTCCTGCGATACCTGCAAATTGCTTCTTAGCTCAGATAGGAAAGTTACAGGTGCTCTCGCCTTCAGATAAGAGTCCAATTCCTTTTTAAAACTAAGCGGCTGTATCATGGAGGCAAAATTTGAAAGGACTCTAGGCGCGAGTGCGATTTCTTGCAGCATATCCACTTTCAAATTAGGTGTAAATGGGTCAGGCAATCGCATATTTCTTGGAAAAGCGCTGAGAATGAGGTTCCTCATCTGGATACAATTTGGTGGAATAACGTCGCAGAATCCGTAATGATAATCGCATAAAAACTCAGGAAAGTCGTGTAGCAGTACTAAGAGGACACGAAGCGTACCCTTGTACAGAAGAGTCACTGGCTTAGCAAGTTCAGCATTTCTTAGATAAGGGGCTAGGTATTTGAAGAGATCGATGAGCAGCTGTGCGTACATACCCCAGCATTTTTGTTGCGGAGTAATAGCGAGCATACGACCAATGAATACTCTGTGAGAAACCAATTCCAACCAGGCGTAACAAAAGCCTGATGCTTTTGCTGGACGAAGTATATGCAGGGTGTGGCAAAAGGCGGTAAGAACTTGATAATTAACAGCTTCGAGTACTGGTTCAGGGGCGCAAAGCTCAAGGAACAACATAACGAATATTCTGTGATAAGGTAGTTGTTGAAAATCTGTTGCTCTCATTTCATGATCTTGTAAAAGTACGCCTGCTACGATGCCGAGGACCTTATTGAGGAGGTTGATCTTTGTGTGGGTATTAGCAGTGTCTCCTGAGTGTTTGACTAAGAGAGCTACCAGGCGAACAAAAGCATCTAAAGTGTGGAAACACTTGGCTCTGACAACTGAAGGAGCTGCGTTTGGTTCGCCTAATGCTCTGTAACAGAGATCGACGCACATTTGTGTGCTCAGTTTAAAAAATCTTGTGATTAGATCGTCGGTCTTTAGTATTCCGTGAATATTCATTTGATGGACAAACATTCCGAACGCTTTTGTCGGATCACGGGCGTGCGTTGGATTGTGATGCATTGAAACCCATTCCCGCAACAAGTATTCAGTCTTTTCCATCAAACCAGGTGGATCGTCAAAGTCGCGAGCCTGTTAATGAAGAAAACAATACGTTAAATTCGCTATTTTGAATAAAATATCTTACTTGAAGAAGGGAAAAATTGGGAAAATACACTTACTCTAACTTGGAGAATTCCAGAATGAATATGAGCAGTTGGACCAGCCGGTGCTCGGTCCGCCAATACAGCAGGATCATGGTTTGCTCGTAAAGACTCGATTAAACTAGTGAGCCTGAATAAAGAAATCCTGCGCAAAAAAATGTTATCTATGTTAAAATTTGGTCAATTTAATAACCGAGAAGCCTGCCTAAAACGAGCTATTGTTAGTTTAAGATTTTTTTCTCTTAAACAACTTAGCTGTATAATTACCTTAAAATCAACTGCTGTCTATGACAGAAAAGAATATAATAATAGCAGTAGTCATTTCACCAAGACGAGAAAAATCAAGCTATACTTAATAACAGATCGAGTTTATTCCTCAATAATTCCGAAAAATTTATCAATAGAGACTTCTAATTGTGGATAATTAATCTCTTCAGATCTTCAAGTGTAAATTAATAATTAGATGCAAAGAATTTCGTTTTAAATGATATCGTAACGACTATAAGACTACAGAGTTTTATAAGATTTACACTAACCCTTCGGGTGGTGCTCGGTGATGTGCCATCCTTGCGAGAATCTCAATTGTATGAAATAAGTCGGATTCAGTAACGTGAGTGGTCTGTCTCTCGTCTATTAGATAGAGTTGAACTAGCTGCATAGCGAATGCCGTAGCCATAGCAGCACCAGCATCCATTGCCTGTGCTAGAGCGAAATCAAATTGCGGCAGACTCAACAAGTGGGATCTGAAAAGAGGATATTTGTTTTATAGAAAAACTATGATTATAAAAAGTGAAAATGTGTTTGACGATTTATATTTCTTAGTTGATCATAGTTTTTAAATTATTAAGAATCGGCCCTCACCTAATAAGACAATCAACAGCTTCAAAGTTGTAACGAAACTCGTCTCTGCATTCGGTTAAACATCGCGTAACATGTTTGTTTGTCCACTGCATGCCGTAAGCTCGTGGATCTTGAAGGCACTTAAGTATACGCAAATGTAATTCTCTGTATCGCAGCATTATTTCTCCATCGTTTACTCCAGTTGAAATAGTAGGACCATCCAGCAATCCTTCTACGGCCTATATTTACAAAATATTGATTATAGTTTATGCGAGTTTAATATTTGGCACAACTCTTAGTTATAAATAAAAAATCCTTCAGAACGAAACTAACTTTTTTTAGTAGCGCCATAGCGGCACCAGTATCCCTGGACCTTCTTGTAACTATTATGGACTCAAGGAGAGCGTGTAGTGCGGCATGTTGAGGCGGAGGAACACCAGGTCCCATAGCTGCCAATAGAAGATCTACTTCTGTAGCTAGTTTCTCAAGCATAGCACCAACTTCGTCATTGTTTACCGCAGCTGTGTAAGCGGCGACTTGTTGAGCCGTGGGAACTGCAACCGCAGGGTTTGCAGCGAAAGTTGTGACAGCAGGCTCCTTCAACATTATAAAAAGAATCGTGAATATAAAAAGCCATTATTCAACGATAGAATAGGACGCTTTGTATCCTCCTTTGTAAATATTCAAGATATATTTATGTAATAATTAAATCGAGGAATGGGTCTTTATTTTTCACCTTTAATTTACCAAGTCGAAGAGTATGGTACCATGTTGAAGGGAGTTCACCCGGAATGATTTTGTAAAAAGAAGAAGATGGGACGCTTACTGTTTCATTTATCCCTCACTACACATTGTTACACACAATTTTATGATCTCCATGCATATCTTACTTGATACAAAAAATAAAAATAAAAAATAAAATAAACCTTATCAATTACTTACAGTTATTGGTTTAGGCATAAAGAGAGCCTGAGTATCGCGTTCTGATAGAGGTAAAAACCCTGGAATGTTCCTTGCAAATTCTTCATAAACAGCCATCTGCTGCGGCGTAACACCTCCAACTTTTAGTCTTATTTGTTCAGGCATTCTCTCTGCCTGATATTTGGCTAACGGATCACAGTATCTCCTCCCTTCTTGTCTAGCAATTTTACGTAATTCTATTTCGTTAAGTAGGCGTTTATCCATTTCAGGAATAGCCTTTTCAATCGCGGTTTTTTGCACAAAGGCACACGCCAGTTCCATGTTATCCGCGGCAACGATTGTCGCCGCTTGTTCAGCTAGTTCTTTTTGTTGAGGAGTAGTCCCCATCAGTGCAGCAACAAAAGATTGTTTTAAATTTGTGCTGATCGAAGCAAGCACCTAAGAAAAAAATCAATCAAAACTTCGTTATAACGTTTGGTATGAAAAAGAAAAAGGTTTCATTTTAAAAGTATCATTCCATTTAGTAATACACACCTGATCTCTACACGTTATCATAGCCATACCAGCAGTAAGATTGCGGACCATATGACGAGCTGCTGTACGCATTCTTATCTCTTCTGGGTCTAGTGCAAAATCTTTTCTTACAATTTGTTCGCTGGTTGTTAAGGCTATTTTTATTGATCTGTCTACCACAGGGTGAATCCATTCTTGAATTGCTCGCTCAACAGCAGATCTAACAAACTGTTTTAGATGCGGATGGGCTTGGAAGAGGGGCAGCTAAGGAGAATAAATAACAATTATATGTAAAGAAATCAGTCTTGGATAATGAATGTACTTGAATTTAGATATTTGGTATATCAAAGGTTGGAAACATGATGCAGTTCGTATGTTCATATCATATTTCAGAATACAATTACCTGATTGTTGATAGTAATGTGTTGTGAGATGTTGGCAATTCCAGTCACCGATATATCCATATAATTGAAACGTGGCTCTGGTGGGCTAGTAGGCAAAGAAGGTGTAGTGTTAACAGGTGGTGCCTGTTGTGGAACCATAGTTCCAGTTGTTGTTGGTCTGACTAATTCTTCAACCGGAGGTTGTGGGGGGAGAGCGTTTCCTCCTCCTCCGCCTCCTCCAGCCTCCGGTTTTTTATTCGGGTGGGATAATTGGTATTCTAAGTTTCTCAATTTCTCAGGATCTTTCAAGTAGATTGCCGGTTTTAATTCCTGTAATAAAAGGCATTCCAAAAAATTACACATAGGATTACAACTGAACTCCGTTTCTTCAATCAATTAAATTTGCTTCATGTTTTTTTTTCCATATTAAGAGAGAATAAAAACAACTTACAGCTACGTCGATGCTTAAATTTTTGCAGAGGACTTCGATTTCGAATTTTAGATTGAGCTTGAGATCTGGCTCTTGATGTAGTTCTGCTAAAACGTTCATGATCGCCATAGTCCAAGGATTTGGCGGTCTAAAGACTCGGCTTTTAGCACAGCTTTCTAGAACTTTTGCTACAAACGGTACTACGTAGAGAAGTTCTTGCTGACCCTTGTGGTAGGCTTCAACAAGTAAGCTCTTCAAGTCTATGTCGATCTGTGAATTTAAAAATCAGTATTAAGCCCTGAAGAATAAATAATCCGGAAAATAAGAACAAACAAATTTATAATTACATGAAAAATTGGATTATTTCTTCCTAAAGTCAGCATCCCTAGCCAATGGCCTAAGTTCTTCAGTAATGAACGGTCAGAAAAGTTGGCTATTCCTTTATCGCTTCGTAACAGCACCTGAAAATCAAGAATCATAAAGATAAAAACGAGATTACGATTTTTCATTATTCGGATTCATCAATGAAATAAATACCTTAATATTCCTGAACGTTTCTCTAGTGACCATTTTATTGACTTCAGGTACTTTTAAACAGTCAAGAAAGTTTGAATAAAGAGCGTGGAAGTTCAGTTCAATGCTGGCCCTTTTCATAACTAAATACTGAGCCATCCAGGGCCAGTATTCTTCGGTAACAATATCCCTGATCTCATCACATTTTTGTTGCAAATTAAGTTGGCTCAGATTGTTGAATATAAATGCAGTTTTGTCTTGCAGGCTTTCAGGCGGTGAAGTAATCTTCTCTTCTTTGTCCGTAGCAACAAGTAAAGTGTCTATATTAGTGGCGTTAGCAATAGACGGCTGAAACAATAAAAAAATTCACCAAAATCAAGTTTTCAATCTATAAATCCAGGATAAATTCTTTGTGCTAAAAATATTCAAGCCAAGACTTACCCTGGCAGATAATGAAGTAGTCGGAGTCGTGGACGGCTTAGCCTGGGTAGTCGTAGTTGTTACGGTAGTTGTAGTGATGGTTTTGTAAGGAATTGTAGCGGGTGCTAGCATGGCAGCCAAAGTCTTTGGTAGAACTTGTCCCTGGGGTCTAGTCGGCGGTTCTTGTCCCTGTAATCCATACTCAACATACTCAATAAGATGAGGAGGAAATTCACTAAAGTGTTGAATAGCTCTGACGTGTTCGCAGTACTTCTGATACTCCTTGAGTCTACTTTTGAATCTATCTAGTGCAGCAATACCAAAATAGTACATCTTGGTGCCCTCTTGTTTCCTCAATGCATCAAGAACGCATCGAAGGGCCAAGCCCAAGGCAACGTAAGTGTTCACAAGTCCTCTCTCTATAATTCCTCCGAATAACTGGGCAGTAATGTGCAATTCTTTGTCAGGATATTGCGGAAAGAAACGATACTCTTCGAACAGATTACGCAGCATGCAGTTGAAAACTTCCCTCTCTCTTTTGCTTCCAGAGTCTTGAAACTTCTTTAACATCTCTAGAACTTCATCGATTGATAGAGTTGGGTGCGGTGGGTGATTGTATATACGTTGAAAGTAGCTGTTAGCTTCGTCCTCAATTTCCTTGGAAACATTTTGCGACATATCAGGAAAAAGATTCGAAGTCTCCGGCAATCTGGCTTTTTCAATGCCGCTTGGTGGTCCGAGCCGACTTAATCCTCCTATCGTTGTGCCCCCTGGTACAACAGATGGACCCTGTGTACCAACTGGGCCTGAATGAAGTTGTGAGGAAAGAGGCATGAGTGGGAAAGGACTGGGTGAAGGTCCCATCAGTCTGGACGGGGAGCCAGGAGCTGATACTAAAGGCCCTAAGGCCCCGGGAAGATTGAAAGCAGAACTGCTAGGGGGTCCTAAGCTAGAGCCCAGACCCATGGAGGCTAAACTTGAACTGAGATTGCCTAAGGGATCAACTTGGGAAGAGGAAAAGAGCTGCCCTCCCAAAGTTGCAGGATTAAACGGTTCGAGTCCCCTGTGTCTAAGAACTGGTGGCGGTCTGCTGAGGCTTGCTTTGCTCAGCATTAAATTACAGTTCTGAACCATAGTCATTATGGCATCTGAACATTCTTGGGAAACGTTACCAGCACAGACTTGGAGACATGCTAGAATTGTGGTGAGGGTCTCCTGAGGGAGTTGGGTTGCTTTAGGAGCTGAGGGATCTTCCTTCATAGCCGGTCCCATCACTTGGGGGCATCTTCGCTGCAGGAATTTAACACAAGCAGCAACGAACAGTTCTCCATGGTCTCTAATCTTGTCAGTCAGCCATTTTTCAAGCTTTAAATACTCTCTGCGCGAGGCTAGACAGGCTAGATCAATGACAAAGGGAAAAGACTGAGCATTTAAAAGCATAGAAAGAGCTTTCAGGTCCTGAGCCACGTCTAAAATACGGGATAATCTTGTCTGGTCATATTCTCCGCGTAAATACCACTCCGCCATAGCGTGCATTATTATGGGTTTTATAGCAACGTTATTCGCGTGCCAAGCGTGGTGTAAAATGACCGCTGAGTTAGGATGATTGCCGAGAAAAATTGGCATCAAAGTACTGAGTAATTCCTGTCTCAGTATTGTTATAGGTGGATTGATCTGGAGCAAGGCTAAAACGAGGACGTCGGGGCAGTGTTGAATTGGCCATTTGAAGATTTCCTGGACAGCGCCATAGAGGCCCCGTTCCGCCATGTGGAGAAGGAGCTCAACAACGTTTAGTGACCTCCAGGTCCCAGCTTCCTTGCTGTCCCCTTCCGGAGCCGCCTTGAGGACATCCACGGTTACTGAATGGTAGGGATAATCGGCGAAGCAGAATATGTCCGGATTTTTGAGAACTTGTTGAACCAAGGAAAATTGACCCTCGACATTGTCCCAATGGCGGTAAAACAATTCGACGGGAAACATGTCTAATGGATATCCTAGATGTTGGAGTCCTAGACGTAGGCCTGTTATTAAGAGGTTTAACCCTGGTCTGTCTTTTATTATGAAATCAGAGTGATCGAGTTTTACTATTATTTCATTCCAGGATAATGTTGACTGCTGTAAATAGAGAAAACAAGGCTTTATACAAAATCAGAGTTCTTATCATTGCTGATTATCTGCGAATTTAAAATCCGTCTTAAAGTAATATTTTAACAATCATATAACACATTTGATTATTACTCACAAGATCTTTTAATGTCTGAACAAAGACTTCGACGTTCCATGTTGTCGGCGTACTACCGTCTGCCGATTTTTCTTTACTTGTATCTTGATTACCAGATGAACTTCCCCAGAATGATTGCAAACCACCCGCGTCGTCAAGACCAGAACACGTTCTCGCCATTAATGATAAAACTCTGGCAGCAGCTGTTGGTGTGATGTCCCGAGCCCCCAGGCTGGTTAGTGCCGAACGACATTCGTCAACACTGCTTGTGAACGAATATCCAAGCTCCATGATCATCTCGACCAAAGCGCTGCCATCCTGAAAGGGAATAATCTTTTATTATTGATACTGTTTCTGTGATACTTGAATTAACGTTTTTAGATATCGTACCATTGGATTGGCTGCCATGTTTAAATCGATAGTAGCTTGCGGATTTTCCCCGTCGCCTGGATACAAGAGTGGTGCTAGCACCACTGGTACCAGTTCACGGGGAAAGTCACGCCTTAAATTCTTCAAAAATTTTTCCTTTGCTTCTGTAGGCAGGCCAAACTGATTAGGTTCGTTAAAAGCCTGCGATAAAATGAGATGCAGAACTTCAGGTGACGAATCGTGCAAACCTCCTTCGTGATGTTTATTACTAATTTCAGAGTTTATATAATTTTTAATTAACTCCGGAAGCTGCTTTCTTATATGTTCCAATGCTAACGTCTGAATATCGGGGTTTTCAGAGTGCAGTAAAGCAATAGCAAAGGCAACTTCTTGAATCGATGTTAACTTAAGAACCTTGCGAAGGTTTAAAAAAAATTTCGGCGATGGATTCAAGCTCTGAAACAGGTAAAAACCGTTTTAACACATCATTCAATTCCTGAAACACAATAATATCAATTCTGAGAGTCTCCCTTTGAAGATAAGTTGGAAATTAGTAAGGGATAAACTGTTATCATAAAATTTACTTACTTTCTGCTGATGTAACGGATGATCTATAGCGTAGCAAAGGTTTGAAATTAGGGATGGTTTACTGAGCAAATTGGCGCACTCTTGGGCCAGCAACTGTACTTGATAGTAATCTTTTCCGTTGGGTTCTGGCTGCTCTCCCGTTAAGAAGTCGACATGCGAGAACAAACAGCGCAGCAAGTGTCTGTCCGCCTCCAGACCCTTCCACTGCACCAACTGTTTAAATAAAGGAAAATTCTTTCTTAATATTTAAATGAAATTAGAATTATGTTTTAAATTTCATTCTCTTTTATAACAAAGTCCGCCACCTGAACACGTTCCGAGAAATGAAATGTAATACAAATCAGCAGAAAATTTCCATATCAGGAAAAGAAAAGATAAACAATATGTATGAATCCTAACAGATTTATGATACAAAATGGAATCTATATGGTTCTGCGAGAGCTGACTCATGCCTCTTATCAAGAAGGAAATATATCCGAATCCATTCTGATACGTTGAATTGAATTCTTAAGAAATTTAATTTAATACTAAGATATTTCTTTGTCCTCGTCTGATAAAAATCATTCTACAATGGACGTGTAACATAGTGATGCAAGTGAAGTTGAATGATGATTTCAAACTTGACCTATTTTTGGCAATGTTAAAACTGGCGAAACTCTTTTGCTTGTACGTTCTTTTTTACTGTTTATTCCTGACTATTTTTATTCTTTAGAGAAATATAAAAATGTAAACTTGAGTTTATTTGATGTGGTAGTTAAGAGTGCAAGGTCAGGTCAGGGTAAAGCGAATACGAAAAAAATGAATAAAAAAAATGAAAAAAAACATACAAATTCATGTATGTGCACAGCTGTATATCTATTAACCTAGTCTCTGGGTTAAAATTAGCGAAACAAGGTTGTTGTTATTGAAAAATTCGAAGGTGAAAGCTAAAACGTTCTAATAGCTGTAAAAATTTTAATTAAACATTTCGGGAACCGTAGTGATATTAACTTTTCGATTTATTACGGATTTTAACGGTAGGGTGAAAAGCGTGAGCTATAATTACACGACACACCGTATACCGTTAACGTATATAGAACATTTCGTCAGAATTTAAATAATGTTTGAATAAATGTTAAAATGCGATTTTGGTTAAAGGGGGTCATCGAAACGGTTGAAAAATGCTTAGCAAGCATATTGCGTTGGTTGTTGGTTGAATACGTCACGAGTTGACGGTCGTATGTATTGTATGTATGTACGGAGGAAAAGAAGATGCGGTTGGAAGAGGGGGGAGGGTATGGTATGGTAGAAGTATGCATTGTAAAAAATTTAATATAAACATATATATTGTTTTTTTTTTACTTACAACTGATATCTCTTGAGCGGTTTCTCGAAAATTTTTCTTGTTTAAATTGGCAACCAAATAACTGATTTGTGACAAAGTAAAAGACAACGAGTCCAGGTTCATAGTTCCATGAATACGACCTCGAAAGCTTCAAACACGTTTGAAGCTTTCTTCGGTATCCACGAATTGCTTCCCCGGATTCTCTCCTTGTTAAAAGCATGAAAACTACATTTGTACAGTCCTGCGACCAACATCGGGATTATTATATTTAAATACAATTTCAGATCAACGTCATGGCGAAAAACACACAAAAAGAAAACACGATATACGTAATACCACACCAAAATTCACACCACACTCCTCGCCTCGCCACTCCACTCTTTATTCTTTTATTTTTTGCACGAACACGAATCTCTTCTTCTCGCCTCGCTGGGGCTAATGAAGTCAGCGATTTCTGATTCACCGCTAGTAGCGCTGATGAATGCCGTCGTTTTAGATTTTATGCTACAACAACGTCTTTACCTATCTTGTTCAGTATATAATTTTGCCAACAGATGTCTCATAGTTATTGGACAAGAGTTGACAATATTTGAATTTATTTCAAACTAAAAATTAGGATAACACTAATAATTTTCAGGATAATGATGATTAGATAATAAGTTAAATAATGTAAAACAATTAATGCTTTTTTTCAAATTGATTTAGATTTTTATTTATTCTTATTACAATACTTTTCATGGAATGCAACAGGTTGTTTTTTTTTTTTTTTTTTTTTTCAAATTCCATTAGATGACGAATTGTATGTATGTACAACAAATTGTATAGGTATAATATGTATATGTATAACAATACTATTCGTTTTTTGGAAACAATAACATTAAGTATAATCCTCGATACCACATTATTTGTTACATTTCATATTCACAATATAATAAAAAGTATATTTTTCTTAATTCATTGTAACGGTTTAAACGTTATATTATCATTATAACAAAGTTGTGTATAATAAAAAAACGATCAAGTCTCTATCCTCTGAATCACCCTCGTCCTAGCAGAGGGAGCCAAGAGGTACACGCTCCGCCACAATCTCACGCAAATTTAACGCAAATACAAAAACAAAAACAAAATATAATCTCAAAACTGTATATTGCGAACAATTTGCAAAATTAAGAAAATGTTCAAAAGAAAACAACAAAAAAAAACATTCCTCATATCTGCGGACAACATAGAAATAACAACAAAAAAAAAAAACATTTTTGAAATATGAAGACAAACTAACAATCCGGGTCAAGAAATACATTCGCAGCCACTTATTTCTGCCTGGAAAATTAAATGCGAACCCTTTTTTTTCCTCTAATATATAATGAAGTGATGAAAGAAATTGCTGAATATCTCGCTTTGAACTATTAAATAATAAAAAAAAAAAATAAAAAAACAATAGACATAACGAACATATCGTATCCTGCCTGTGACATGAAGACACTAAATTTATAAACTTTAACTATTAATGTTTTGCATTTACAGAATCTTTAACGCGGCTATTGTAGCATAGCTGTAAATAGACTTATAAGCGATATCGCAATTGTCTGCATATTCTCGTTCCAAGACTCGAAAAATAATTCAATCAGAACTACGGCAGATTATATGTTCGATCTATAGCTAAAAATTGCTCCTTGTAGCTATACCGATTAATTAATTATCTTTACAATAAAGTATTCACAACGTATGTACGTGATACGTAACGTCGAAATATGTATACACATGTAACATTGGCATTGTTCTAAAATTCTGCATTACGTATCACGTCACATTCATTAGTTACATGCTTGTATATTATATCATATAGGTATACTGATCGACGTATGTATTCGTTGCCGTATTTTCTATACAGCTATTAATAATTTCTATGTTTATATAGAAGTATGTACCGAATTATTCTGGCAAGAATTATTAATACCAGGTTTATTAACGTCAACCTATTGCCCTTTAGAGAAATCTATCGCTTCGAGTTTATTTTCAATCTCTTTGTTTTCCCATATTTTAATAATAGTTGATCGATTGGTTTTCCATGAATTGCGAGACTTTGTTAATGCGAAACAATTCTCTAATTTGATAAATGTAACAATTTAATATCATTTTTTTTTTTTTTTTTATTTCCTAAAACTATGTGAAACATTTTTTTTTTCTTCTTTTTCATAAGTCGCGCGCCACGAAAGTTTCAGTTAACGATTAAACGAGCTTTTTGTACGTAGGAAATGATACCTATATCCCTACACTGTTCATATTTGTAGATTGAGAGATGCGTAAAATTAATTTTTTTTTTTCATTTCATTTGAAAGTAAAACGAGTAGAATTTTTTTTTTCCAGTTAAAAATGTACGTTTCTTATCTAAATAATCTTCGTTAGGAATAATAAAACATTTTTCAATTAAATGTAAGTGTTTAGAGTTCGTATAGAATTATGATTTCCACATGACAATGCTAATTCATAATCGTATTACAATATTTATATCTTGAATAGGACTGTCAAACGGCTTTAAAATCCAGATGCCTAGCTTATAATTAGATTGGTCATGTTTATAGTGTTGTCAAAATAATAAAAATAAAACAAAAATAAAGGAATTTCAGATATAGTGTGAATTACAGTACATACGTAATAGTATAAGAAATTCCATATGCGAAACTTTATATGTATTCCTTCTGGCATATACATATATGCATTAAAAAAAAACACAATTATGAAAATTATGTACAATATAAAAAATCTTCACATAATTCCATCAATTCATTTAGCGCTTAGGCGTGGTGCAGATAAGAAAAAATTGTATTTGATATCTTTTTATATTATACGTGATAATAAATATTCAAAATAGGAACTGCAGCTGCGCGCAACTTATGAATAATTATTTATATTGGAATTACCTACAACTTATTAATTCCATTGGCAAACGGTTATACGTAAATAGGAGAAGAGTGATGGATGGATCGATGAATTGAATTTGTTTGTTTTTTTTTCTTCACTAAATGGCAAGATGAATTATATAATTATTATTTATATATGTATGTGTGTGTGTATAGTTAGGATTCGTAAAACAAAATTTTAAGTACTCGAGCACAGTTTTGAATACAGATCTAATGACCGTTGTTAGTTATTTACTGTAAATTCGTTAATCTATTTAAACTTAATTAATTTATCTATTCATTCATTGATTTATTTACTTATTTAAAACAGTTCTTGGCAAACGAGTATCTACTACGTTATCTAATTCAGTTAATAATATCTCAATTGGATTTAATCTTGCCTAGCACATTAACACTAGCATTCAACACTCTAACTCCTGCTAGATAATATAAGGCCTTTGCAAATAAACGTAGATATATAAAATTCAAAAATTCCGACACAAATTGAAAATTTTTTTATTTGTTTCATATTTTTTTTTTTTATTTTTACGGATAACAACTCTTAGAATTATCTAAAAAATTTGCAAAGGCCTGGGTTCGATACAATAATAATAATATACCTACACATATTAATTATTACGTGAAGGTCACTTAAGAGGATTGATCGGCAGTAGCTTTAGCCTTAGACTTGCGTCCAAGAAGTTTACGAAAAGAGGCTGTCCATCGTGAACGAGTAAATCCTCCTCCGCCACCGCTGTTCCTTGGACCATCAGGTTCGCTGCTAGAAGATTCGCTGATTTTTCGACTGTTATTGCCACCCTCGTAAGAGCGAGATCTACGATCTCCAGTTTCAGATGAAAAACTATGAAAAAAAACATGAGATTCTTTCAATTTCAATACAATACTGACAATTTTTAAACCTAATATTACTTATTATCAGTATTAATTGATATATTGATCACTGAGCTTTGCCCTCGACAAGTAATTACCCGACTATTAATAGCAAATGGTACTTTCCAAGCTCCAGTATTTACATTTAATATCATTTCTGCTTATCTTTGGATAAAACTGAGTTTATTATTACCCTGAGTCTGAGGAAAATGCTCTAGCTGTTTGTGGGGCGCTGGAATTAGTCGAGGATAAAGAAACGTCGGCTACAGGTGTGCTCGGGTATGCCTCGTCTTCAGAGATGCTGCTTGAATCGTCTATAAAACTGATTCCTCGGTCCATTGGCGAGCTTGTTCTCAACGGAGGAAGTGCTGCTGTAGATGCATTGGGGCGTAACCATGTGCGTAAATCCTGTAGCGGGGCTTGGAGGCACCTGAACAATTTTCCACTGTAACAGAAGTAATTACACGCCTCAGTTAAGTTAGAAATTATAATTAGAACTCTGCTCTTTGAACAGATGATAATAATAATTGCTCCTCGCAATTTCTTTTAGCGTCAAGTTAGCGATCTTTAAACCTTGTTTGTTTGTTTTTTTTTTCCTTTTTTCTTATCAAACGTCGGTTAATAAAAAGTCTCTCATTACTTTTCTTTAAGGTTTTCTTATTAATGATTTATTATTTTTATTCAGTTCTACACAGATTTGAAATTTAACTTTTAACTTTTTAATTTTTCAATTTACAGTTTTATAATTTTTTTTTTTTTTTGTAATCTGAACAAGCGTTGTGAAGGATGAGATAATTTTTTTTTTTTTTATCTTTCTTTCGATACAAAAACATTGAAAATTTTTTTGAAGATAAAATAATAACGAAACCAACTTTTAACAAGATTTTCGCAATGTTCAACATACATTATACCTATAGATTTTAGCGTGATTCAAATAATTAGATAAAAGTACAATGTGCCAGATAAATTAAGCTAATTATTATGTTTAGTGATAATTTAATTTAAGCCAAAGCGTTAATGACTGATAATTATTATTATCTTGCCGAGTTGAGGCCAGTTTTCCGCCACACTATAAGCATGATTAGAATAATGAGCGCGTAAATATTATTTTTTCTTAACTAGCCGTTTCGCGATTATTATATTTCAATGAAAGGGATATTAATTGTATAGTATAATAATTGTGATATCGTTGAAAATTTCACACCTCATTAAAGAGAAGCTGCAGCAGTATAAATTAATTTAAAATGGTTAATTTGCATCAAAAAATAATAATAATAATAATAATAATAATAATAATAATAATATTAATAATAAATTTTGAAAATTGAATCTGCTTACTCATCACGGAAGTCTTCAACATCTCCAAAAGTGCGTTTTGCGTAAACGCATACTGAGCAACGACGCCGACGTCGACATGCCGTTGCGTGAAGAGCTGCCGCTCGAAGATGACGAGCCGCATGCCGAAGCGTTGCGGCTTCGTGGCTAAGCGCCGCGACACCTTCTTCGCGACGTCGACGTTCAGCACCCAATTCTCCTTGCTCGGCTCGTAGCCGTTCCTTCAGTATTTCATTCTATATGCGAAAGGAAATGAGGAGATAAACATATTTTTTATCTTTTGCATAAATATTCAAGTAGACACATATCCATATGTATCACGACTGCGAAAGTATACATGAGAAAATATTGATTCAAGCCATTTCACAATTTTGCAAAAAAAATATTATAAAAAAAAGAAAGAAAGAAAAAAAGCGTTTCAACTTTTTTTTCGCATCTTTTTTATTACTGGTGTTTTCGTATATTCATCTCCCCGCAAATGATCATTTGTATTCCCATACGAAAATAAGATAATCATATTAATGCTTTTTCGTAGTTCAGTTTTGTGGGCTGACAAATGAGCTGAATATATACATTTTTTTTTTAACTGTTTAGAACGTGAGGCGTATGTGAATACAATGGCCTGAAATCAATTAACACGCTCTACACGTCGTGGATGATCGCACGTTTGATCAAACGTAAAAGAATCACCACCTACTTAAGTTTTTGCATTTCTTTTTCTCTTCCTCTCTTTCTCTCTTTCCGTTTTCTAGTCTTTTTCTTCACCTTTCTTTTTCCTCTATTTCTCTATTCATCTCTAACGACTCGTGCACCTAATTTCTCTAAGTGAAACAGTAGAGAACAGAAAAAAATCACAACTTATGGTCTCGCGTCTTTCTGCACGGTGCTTCGAAAGCTGCTGATTCAGCCTCGAAGATAACGGATTTGTAAATAAGACTTAATATATTACCTACGTCGAATACTTGTTTATAAAATGTCTGGTTTTTTTTTTTGCACAACTTACAACTTACCGGCTTAAGATTTCGCAGAAATTGGATCCAAAATTCTCACAAGTTCAACAACACATGAGATTTAAAATTTATGGCCAACTAATTCCGACTGCGTATACCAAAATGAACAAATAAAATTTTGTAGTTTCTTCGGCTTATTATTTCACCGACCTCGACAATTTTTCAAGTTTTTAAACGATTTTTTTTTTGTTTTTTTTTTTTTTTATGTAAAACAGCGGATAGCCAATGATCATCAATTAATTTCATTTCTTTAAAATATTTCAACCTCACCTCAAGTTCGAGAGCGTCTCGTTCTGCCCGAATGACCGTAGCTTGTTTGACGACATCCTGACGAGCTCGTTCAAGAGTACGTCTAGTAGCTTCGCCCTGAGAAGCTTGTAGCTGAAGTTGACGTAACGCAGCGGCTCGTTCCCTTTCAAGACGATCCCTAGCCGCAACACAAGCGTCTCGGTCAGTTCGAATTCGTTCAACCTCGTCTTCGAGTCTTAGACTTCTCTCGAGTTGGAGAAACAACTCCTCCTCTTTCTCTCGAAGCTCAGATTCGCAACCCTCGAGTCTTTTCTCCAACGCGATTCTACGCGCCTCCAATTTATCCTTTTCAGCCTAAAAGAAGAAACAAACAAAATGAAAAAAAGACAATAAAATAATTTCTTCCGTTTCTTTTTTTTACACAGAAATTTTATTGCTTTTATCAAGATTTCTATGTACCGTTATTAACTTCGGCAATAATTTCCGCGGGATATTTAGTCGGTTTCGGACTACCGTATACGTCAATTAAAACGATTTGTTGACCTCTTCACCTCCGAAACGGTATATTTTATTTACTTATTCACTCGTTTCTTTCATTATTTTTCACTTAAATATTAATTACGCGATACGTATACATAGGCGAGGTTGATTTCTCCCTGAATGCAAGCCGGATATAATCTTCCCAGATATACCTGGTTAAAGAATAACAAGGAAGACAGTCATATATACCGTTCGCACGAATCCACTGCTGCAGTAGGTAGTACCTACCTACAACGGCGAGATATTCAACTGCAGGTTAACTCCCACGCTTGGGCGAGGGGTCACACGCCTCTAGAATTTATCCGGGTCAGGATTGTGCCGAGGTTTTCATTGCAGGATATAATACATATTCTATAATATATATATATACGTATACGAATGAATGAATGTATAAAAGAAAACTAGGTGAAGAAGAAGAAGAAAAAGGAAAAAAAGTTATGTGTACGTAAATGAAAAGAAAAATGAGATATGGGTTCAATCCTGGAGCGAGGGATAGAACTTCTTTCAGCTTTGCCTATACAAATCTATATGCGTGTTAAAAAATTGTTATTATTATTATCATCAACAGGCGGAATACTATAAAACGTATAATAGAATCTATTAAGCAACATATATCTTAGTCATCGATGATCTTGCAGAACTCGAATACTCTGAGTATGTAACAGCAGCAGCAGCAACAGCTGCTGCAACGCACGGAACCTTTTAAACCGTTTTTGTTACCTCGCAGACGATATGTCCGTGAGCCGAACTGCTGATCGTACGAGTATATAGGTATATATAAATAGATATAAAATATACGTGTAATGTATGTATGTGTTTAAGATCGTAGAGTAGAATTTAAAGTCACCCTGCAGGTGTATTTATTTGCAGCGTTGAACGCGTTTTTTTTTTTAACCGGTGATCGGAGAGTAAAATACCGCATCTTGACCCATTTTTAAACATCGTGCGAAAATCCCCATCGTGTATAAAACTTGTGTGTCACAGAGAGACACAGAGTAATTTGTAGTGGGTATACGTACGTGCACGTATGTATGTATGTACGTTCAGTTCTTAGAGTGGGTATATAATAATGTATCGACTATGACGCGCGTTCAGATTTTAGTAAAGGTATATCTAGATACATACGTTATAGGTATAAAAAGTTCCAGGAAGAAGGCGTTTTATTCAATAATAATTATTATTATATGGCAAATATAAACAGCTCCCTCCGTCCGTAACTTGACTCGGTTCATTGATTGGACACCTCTGGATCTAGAACGCTGTATACGTATATAATTACCGTAATTAAAAAAGCTCATTACAGACTCTTTTAATTCCCGTCTTAAATCTGAATATGAAAGTCAAACATCTTATTTAAGACTTCATGTACTTATCTTAGAATATATGGGTAATAAACTGTTTTTAATAAAACCATCCCATCTATCTTCTCTCTATCTCTCTATTATACGTATACAAAAAATCTGTACGATGTATATTCACGTATATGTATGTATAGGTATGTATAACGTATGACGAAGAGATCATTTGAATTTCGGTTGCAATGTTAACAGCGATTGTTATTCCAGTCTCGGATAAATTGAGCAAGTACGTAGATACATACAGTCGTGTGTTGCAGTTATAAAAAAAAAAATATATATATTACCATAAATTAGTGAATGTAATTTGCTGATTTCCATAAGGTCAACTTTAGTCTGAAACTAGGCTATGACCGCCTACCTACTAGCTGCTATAGCTGTGTCAAATTTTTTTGACACATTAAAATATCCTATTATAGATCTTAAATCGACCTCGTTTCTTCTTCGAAAGCGTACAGATCTCGAATCTTTGCTGCTATTGCTGCCGCGTCACCATACGCAACTATAATATAACTCATATATTTTACGACTGTTTGCTAAGGTGTTGATTCGTTTCAAGAAATCGTATCTGGGTGTAAAAATATGTCAATCTTCACAAATCTCTCTCGTTTGTATCTCCGAAAGCAAAAAAAGGAAGAAAAAAAAATCATTTTTTATGTAAATTAAACAAATTTCTAAGAAATTTGTACATTTTACGTATGTTCGATTATGAGATCAAAAAAGAAAAGATCAAAACTGATAAAATGAAATAAGAATTTTACGTATATCGGACTCTTTTTTGTTGATATTTATACCGCATGACTTGAAATTTAACGTAGGATTAATACGTGGGTTTAGTTCGCGCCGATATCAGGATAAAAGAGAAGACGTGTACCGGATTCGTATATAATAATTGTCATGCTGTTTTGCTGCAGTGAATGTATCTCGCACTTTATATCGGTGTATATATGGCAGCCTTTGAGAACTCGAAATACCGGTTTTTGATGCCCTATGACAAATATATTACGTAACGTTCAAAGACCACGATGAACCGTAGCTAATTACTATACCTCCGGAATATTTTGGCAAATTATTATTTTCATGTTTTTGAATAGGAAGAAGAAAAGGAAGAAAACCGAGAAGGAGAAAAACCGATGTTATACACTCTCCATGAATATTATACTACATAAATAAACGTAAACCTGAATTTCATTTTTCATATAAATTGAAGAAATTGAAGCGGTCAGCCGACGTAGAAAGCGCTGCAAAGTCGTCAAGCGGAAGTAATCGGATACTTTGCGGACGTAGGTAGCTGATATGAAGTGATCGTGTATATAGTGGTGGTTTTATTTTCCGTTATTTAAACCGAACTTTGATCTGAACTAGGTATAGCATAGTCAATTTTTCTTCTCATTAATTTCAATTAATTTCAATTAATTCCATTTCTTTTTTTCATTCATTTACTTCATTTTTCGTTATTTTCACAACTGCGAACGTAATTATTAAAACATCCAGCTTTCATCGAGGTTAATGAGAAAGCGAACGAGCTTTCCATTAATTACAAATTTCGGGCAATATATTCTATAGTAGTAGGCGTATATATGTACGTATAATGTAAATCGTTTACTGCTCTGATGATTAATTACTCATAAATTTGAGAAACTCTCCAAATTTTCTGTAAATAAAATTAAGAAAAAAAAAAAGTCTACAATTTATTTACGAGTTCGATCATAAAATTTCTTCTATTTATTAGTTTATGATACCGAAGAACCGTGAAAAAAAAAACTAAAATTATAACATTTTTTCAAGTATCATTTACATTGTTTATGCCCCAAATTTTTGAAATTTATATAGATGTGACTAATCGAATTTCGATAATGTTATTTGAGGAGCAAATATATACTCCAGTATGATATTATACATCTATACGCTTTTTTGTTTATATACAATTACACTCTGCGTAAATTATTGCATCGCAGGTTATTGTTTGAACAGGATCATTAACGATTTTTCCGAGAACCGAACAATGTGATAATCGCTTATCTAGATCCCACGTCAATATTTGGATATATACGGATACGTCAATCATACGGATATAATATAAACAGCATTTCGTCAAGAGACGCGTGTATAGAAAATTATATACATACGTAAGTATGTATAAGCCGATCAACACCTATTCGTATATACAATATGATCTATAAGTTTATTATACATATGTATCTAAATAATCAATCGTCTAATTAATAAGTAAATAATTATAATTGGTATGAGAAAATTTCATATATCTTGTTATCCGCAACGAATCGTCACGGTCAAAGTCTTTTGACACGTCGCTATCATCGTATACATATATATTTAAGCATAAACTGACGATGTGAGAATACTCCAAGTTGAACGAACGACGACGACGACGACGACGACGACGACGACGACGACTCGAGTTTTCACGTTTTGTCACGCGCCTATAATACATACCTTTATGTAAACGGAAATAAGTGCACCAACTCCAGTAATTAGGTATAGTACGTATACGCACTTCGAAAGGAATGTGCAGTGCATGTATGAATATATATATTTTTTTTTCTCAAGAGGCTGATGCATACTTTCAGAATCTTTTTCATTTCTTTTTTTTTTGATATCTTCTCTCTTCTTCTTTTTTTTTTTTTTTTTTTCTATATTTATTTCTAATTAAACGAATTTAAATAGAAAAGTAAAAACGTTTCGAGAAACAAACATAATCGCGAAGTGATTCAGAAGAAAAAAAGACAATAAATAAATAAAGATAGAACTAAAAACGAACAACGACGAGCTAAGTTCGTCGATCCTTCATCATAAGCGCGTGCTTCATATGAGCGATAGTCTTATATTCTCTCAGCTCCGTTTCCGGATTAGTCACAATAGAATGATTGAATCTTGTACAATTTAATCATCGTACATTGCAACTTATTATTATTTAATTATAATTTATATATGCGAAAGGCGATACTCGGTAGAATGAATCCTGCATACGTATACGAAACTGAGATGCTATATATGTATATAGGTACTCAAAAGAATTTCGTAATAAAATTCCAGAGGCATTACTATTGCCAGATATTTATCCTGTATACCTATAAGTGAATGGGCCCTCCGGCCAGGTAAATCGCCTCCAGGGAATCACTAATGCGATGGACTTATATACACATAAATTTTTTTTTTTATTCTTATTTCGAAACGAGCTTTAAATAATAAACTAATCCACGAATTCCTCTATATCTCGCCCCTGCAGCGGGCTGCAGGTTCCAAGAAACCGGTGCATTTTATACTATAGTTTCCATCACGCCTTTGTAACAGCTGTATAGACGGTTTTTCAACTTATACGATTCGATGAAGAAAAAAATTCCATTTTTAATATATCGTATAATATAAAATAAAAATTTTAAGATCGTCGAAAAGTTAGTATTATTATCTAGTAATTGAATATTGTATTTATTTTACATCATAGTATATGGTAATCTCGTCTTTAATCTCGTTAGAAACTTATCTTATTGGTATATCTTCGAGAGAGATTATCGTTGGAATTCAATTCGATGATGAATTAGTTTTTCTTTTTTTTTTTTTTTTTTAATCACTGTATCGCATGAGGACAGTAATAAATCGAACCGAATGATATCGTCGCGTGTAAATATTCGACCTCATCAATTATCCCATCAGAGACGTATACGAGAAATCATCGAACGGCGAAGAAAATCCTATTTTATATATAGCGCATATCGAGGTAATGAAATGAAATTAAAAACACATTATATATGATGTATATGAAAATACATGTATACATACGGATTGAAGATCATATAGAATTATCCAAAAAGTTTTTCATATCATTATAGTCGTATAACTATTTTTTAAAATATTTGAATAATGCACGAAATTGACCGAAACAGGTTAAGAAAGAAATAAAATGGCGCCGGGTCACACGGCGCGTAATATCCCAGCCACTTTGACCCCGCGGTGCAGATTCCAACGTAACCGCGACTACCTGTACATACGTTTTTCTCGCACGGTCGAGAACGGTCTTTTTCCCTTTATCCTCTCTTTCTTATTTTTTTCAGTCATTTTGGTTTGTTTATTTTCCGGTCTTTTTCCTTATTGTATACATATAGGTATATATCTATATAATTGCGTTTCGCGTGGGAGAGAGAAGACTATACATTACAATGGTAAGAATGATAAATGTGGAATTACGACGATATATATGTATAATGTATGTAACAAAATAAATCCTCGTACAGCAATATACGCATATTAAAGCGTAAAATTGTGCGTCGCGGTGCTGCAGTGCTACCAAGCTTATATTTCCGAATCGGTGCAGCAATTATTGTAATTCCGATTCCCGCACCGCTCAAAACGCAGGTATATTAGAGAGAACAACGGCGATTACCGTGGGTGGGTGGCTCTTTTCCTACGGTATAACTGTTACCCACGGCCTCGAAACACGACGGTGAGGTCACCTCTCACGGTCTGGTGATTAGCTCTGACTAAACGCTGCAGTACGCGGCAGCCGCGCGGACTACGGATCGCCGTCGCGGTATATCCCGCGCGTTTATATTTCGTTTGACAAATAAATTTACAATTTATATACAATTTGAACAATTCGATTCGATTACTGAGTTCGTTCGTATATACATTTCAATTAAACGTATGTATAGGTTGTATCTATATACATGAATATTGTATACTCTCGTATATATGCATAATATTTAAACAAGAATTATACAAATGCAGTCTGTATATGTCTGTCTACTATTTACATATATATAGTTAAACATACCGCGATCGTATATAGAATTGTATATTATAAGAGATTTTTCAACGTCTCTTTAGAACGTTCGAATAATGGAATCGTCTACCTGCTTCTCTGACGTCAAGCTCAATGTCTGTTATAACGTGAATCTATACCTATAATAATATAACCTGCAGGACGTTGACGGCGGAATAATTGATGATGCCTGTCGAAAATCAATTCTGAACAGATTATTTGAAAGAATTGCGACCGTAATGAATAAAATTTAAAGAAAAAAAATTCAATTTCACGTAATTGCGATTGATTATCGTATTCAGTCATTTTTTTTTCTATTTTCTTTCAAAATGAAAAACTAAAAATGAAGAAAATTGAATCGTTATATGTGAATAAAATTAATTCAAGTATGAAATCCCATGAAATTCCGATTACAAATTTTACTATCAGTTATATGTGCTCTATAATAATTTCTAGAAACTTTCCCCTCGTCTCGTCTCGTCTCGTGCGTCATTTTTATTGCAGAAACGATTAAAATTATTATCGATTTGGAACAATCAATTATATATTGTTATATTATAGGTATATAATGTATACGAGCATCGGACTTGGATCTCTGCCCGAATCATGCCCCGAAGTATATGTAGGTATGGGTACTTATATGAATTAAAAGAGAAAGTATGTCCTACGTGCAGCGAAGTCATCTATACGTGTACGATACTGTACACCTATACATCGCACACGACATCACGATAAAAAAAAAAAATATACACAAAACTAATCGGGACAGAGTAAAAAAGAACGAAAAAAAAATGGTCAAAATCGTTATAATATTTAATGAGCTTTCGTGGTAATTACAAAATTCAAAATGTGTATATAATAATATAAATAATGATGATAGTACACAATTTGAATAAGCTATTATTATAGTAGTGTACACGAGATGCAAAATTGCAACAAAAAAAAAAAACACGTATAGGTAGATCGGGGGCTTACAGTAATTCTCGCGATATACTGCAGCATAAGCAAGCTGCACGGCACGAATGGCGAAGGGAGGAGTTGTAAGGGAAGAGGAAGGTCGGTTAACGCACTCTCTCATATACAGCCTGCACATACAACATATACATATTGCTAAACACCACCGCGTTTATAATATATCCTCCTATTTCTCGTCTCGTATATTATATACCTCGGCGCCGGCACACCTCCAGGCTTTGTCAATGTTGACCTGCACACGCGGGCTCATAAAGGTATAAACCTACGTCTATAATAGGCAGGTATAGATATACATATAAGGTTACCCTACCGAGGGATTACAACCGTCTCCAACGGTAGAAATCCCTTTACCGCCACAATTGACTGAACGCTGCTGTATAGAGAAGAGGCTTTTACCTTTAAACCTTGTATAGTACCTATACTATATACATATAAAGGTATATACATATAATTCTTTATAAAAATGGGCAGGTGCTCGGAATTCCCGTTTTTCAAATGAATTTAATGATGATGACGATTGTTGTGTACTTTCACGTTTAAATAAATCACGTGGGAATCGGTAAATAAATTAAATAGGCTCCCCCCGCCGCGCTCCTCTTTACCGACAAACCTCTCGGCATGTGACTCGTGACACAATGGAAACTTCGTTGCAATTTATTGCCTCAATGAGTCACAGCTCGCTACTGCAGCAGGCTCCTCTTGCAAACTGCACAACAGCAACTACAGTGCAGTTGCAGTTGCAGCAGCAGTTTGGCTGTTGGGATGCAGGGTATAAGGATTTAATAATAATATTAACACACATATACACGTACACATTTTATATACCTATATGTATTTATATTTTCAATCCATCCGTGTGTATGTGTATGAAGAATTATTTAACGACCCGGTGAGGGCGATGCCTCCTGCATGTTCAAAGCCAATTAGTCTAAGGTGGTGCCTCGGCGAATCCCCTGGCAAGCCCAGTTTTTCCTTTATTTTTTATTTTTTTGTTTTTTGTTTTTTCGTCCTCTCCCTTCCGTTTCGTCCATTGCTTTATTCCTCACCTTTCACGTTCTCCGGTATTTCTCTTTTCTTTTATTTTCTTCTCTTTTTACAATTTATTTAGGGGTCTTTAAAACCTTAATCGACTTAGGGAACGAAGCAGCAATGCGCGACGACGCCATATCCATATACATGGTGCCATGGTATGGTATACGTATATAAAACACATAGAGAGGAATCTGTTATACGTATAGATATACGCGGCGAATTGCGAGACCGAGACTTTGCGAAAAAGGAATAAGTATAAGGAAGGTGGAATTAGAGGAGGCGCGTGAAACCCGAGCGGAAGAAGAAGTCTGAGTATAAGATGCGCGTACGTACGTGTTCTTTCGTGCGGAAAAATAGAGACACCTATATACATACCTTATATGCCTATATACCGGCTACCTTCCTGTACACGGGCGTGGTATAGGTAGTGAAATAAAAACAAATAAAAAAATCAATGAACAAAAAAAAAAAACACACACACATGTAGAGGAAGAAGTCTGTGCTATAACGTAAGACCAGATCGGAAGAGAAACGACTTCTGATATATATACACTCGCGTATATAAGAGCCTATACCTACCTACCGCGCTCGTGGTTAGAAAATACGTAACGATACTATTAGGCGGGTGCAGTGCGACTGTATATAAGTACATATAGGTATAGGTATATGTATAAATTTAGATATAGAAAACAGTATTTTGCTCCTATTAGCTATACAACTAATTTTGTGTATATAATATATTTATACCTATATATGTGTCACGAAAGAAAATATTAAAACGTGTATAGATACGTGCAGCCTGCACGGACGATTTAACATCGTTCAATAAATAGTATAATAAATTGAACGCGTATGTTATTATATGTATACATATATACGATCAAATATAAGTGTAAATCTTATAATTTATATATTATACTATATACAGGTGTATATATACGAAGGAAAAGTGGCACGCGGATTAGCGGCGACAATTTACGTACTAATGCCGCGGTTATAGTAGAAAAAGAGAGACAATTTTATACTGTAGTAAAATATACGTATATAGGTATTATAACAAAAATGAAAATAAAAAAAATTGACCCATAAGAAATACAATCTTTATTCTCTTTGATTCACGATCATACGATTATCAATTTTTTTTCATATTTTTTGATATACCATATATATATTAAATTTATTTACACGCCTAATTATTATACGTATATATACACATAGTTCGCGACTGGCTATACATATTATTCCGATTCACCGGTCAAGCGAAAAAAAAAATCGTACAAAAAGAGGACCGATGTATAGTTTTAGAAGAAAATAGGAACGGAAATGAAAAATAAAAAAATAATCACAATCGCGGATCCAGGAAATTGGCGTATAGACTTAAAATACGGGTCTTTCCGCTTCTGTACAGATTACATTCATAGCGTGAGAATCTTTGTCCACCGTTGTTGCTGGTTTCTTATTTATATTCTATGTAGCTTTACGATAGTATAAGTATAGTTCGCTATAGCTAGGTATATTTTTCATCTTGAATGACAGAATCGAATTATACCTATATATATACCTGGTTTCGACGCGTCGTTAATTGCGTCTGTGTATATAATAAACGCATGTGTACAATATATATATATATATAGTATATACATTCATACGTCAAGCCATTAACTATTAACAACTATACCTATACGCTCATATACAACCATCAAGATACAATAAAAAAAAAAAAAAAAGTAAACAAACTCTTTTCAACCGTGATAATATCAAGGATTTTTATACGCTTACTAACACTGCATGGTATGAATATATATAGGAGTATATATCCTAGAATATTATTACTATTATAATTCTATTCGAAAAAATTTTCAAGGTTTACATGCATCATAGATATAAAAAAATAGATGAATTCAAAATCTTAGGTAATCTTCAAAGGCGTTTGGGCAATAAATTATTCGATTATATATATATGGATATGGGTTTATGTAAATTGATTTTTGTAGTCGATGAACATCTTTGTCTAAATATACATATTTTCAATTTTTTTCCCTTCAATATTTTTATTTATCTACTATTATTATTATTATTATTATTTTGCTTTTTCACGGTAGTCTTTTCAAATAGAAATTTTATTCTAAATTATTCCGAAGAAATTTGTCGACTGTAGAATTTATGGATCAGATTATAGCCGGTATCCTAAATAACTGCTATTTAGTCCTGTTGAGAGAAATTCGAGAAAGTATATACATATGTATAATTATAGGTGGGTAGGTATATATACCTGTCTATCTATCTATCAATCGAGTAGGTGATAAAACAACCGTGGAGATCAGCGGTTTGTAGAAGGAAAATAAAAAGTGAAAAAAAAAGGTAATAAATATATACATAATATAAGTAAAATTGAATGAAGAATTTTAGGAATTGGATATATGTATAATATGATAAAATATGGGATGACGGATACCCATAGATACAACTTTCAAATATATATATATCGTTAACAATGCTGCAGTAAAAGCGGATGTTGAATACGCACCTGACGCAATTTGTACAGATATATTAACCTGCACCTATATTTATACAGACCTACGTGTATGTACATATATAAAAGCGAGTTTGCAGGTGTAATTGGAAAAACTTTCTGCGGAGAGCATAACCAACGCGTGTTGAAGATGTGTATTGTATTATATGCATACATATAATGTATACCTATATATAACATCTAAAAGTCTTGGAAAGAAAGTCATTCGTGGTCGATAAAGCAGGTTTTATAATTATTATTAAACACACAACGATGTTATTTAAACATACCCGGCATACAAGTTATAAGTACATATATACATAATTGTACGTATATAATTTTATATAAAATAAAATCGATCGGACCAAAAGAGATCATATAGTTTCCTCTCTTTCTCTCTTCATCTAAATAAATGAATAAATAAATAGTTTAATGAATGAATGAATGAAAAATCTTCTGAAGGAATCTCTACATAATACCCTATATATACGCCCAAATATACCCGCTTTCGCTTTTTACCTCGACCAAGTCGCGTTTGCAACTCAATCATAGAACGTATACGTGTGAGTATTTTTAATGATATCCATAAAAACCCCCCCGAGCGATTATAAGAATTAATAAGTTATATCAGCTGGCACCTATATAACCACTCGTATTTATATTATCAAAGATATTAATTATAATGATCGGGCCACGTTATACCTATAATACGTCGGTCGATTTAACTAACGATCTATAACACTCTCGCGGCGATGGATGGACGATCGAACAAATTTATATACAAATATATACCAATAAAATGATGCTGTTAGGTCATGGATATATACCGATATGTAGGTACAGGAAATTAATAGTTATTGAAACGGCGCTCAAGGACCGCAATCATAATTATTGTTGTAATATAAACGATGACGACATCATCTTCGGAATTTAACGTTAAGACATACAAGAATAATAATCCGTGACGTATGGCAGGTGAATAATTAGAAAAAAAGGAGAAAAAAGGAACATATGTATAGTACATCGAAGTACAAGTTATAGTACCTACTTTCGAAATTAGAACCAAATAAGCCCAAAAAAAAAAAAAAAAACTAATAAAAACTCGATTGATCGGACCGTGAGAAGAATTGGCAATAAATTCTTATTTCGTTCGGGTTGAATAACTTTTATATACATGTATATGGTCTATATATATACATATTAGGTATTATTATCAATGCACGAGCTAGATATGACGACAGTCGACACCCGTGTCACTCGATCCCGTATATATCACCTGCAGTAAGTACGCTGCCATGGATACTATATTACCTCGCATTAATTTCAAGTTCGTATACCCTAATCACTGCAGCGTAACGTTTATTATATATCGACGGCTGAGCGGAACAACATCGTATCTCAGAATTTGGTTCAACAATATCGTATCTCAGAATTTGTTCCAAAAACATCGTATCTCAGAATTTGCTTCAAAAACATCGTATCTCAAAATTTGGTTCAAGAACATCGTATCTCTGTGTATAAGATATAGGAGATACGATGTTGTTGGACCAAATTTTGAGATACGATGTTTTTGGAGCAAATTCTGAGATACGATGTTTTGGGAACAAATTCTGAGATACGATATTGTTGAACCAAATTCTGAGATACGATGTTGTTCCGCTCAGCCGTCGATATATATCGCAAGCTAATCCTTCAACAGAATTGTAATCAGACATACAGACAACAGTAGGTAAACAATTACGACAGCTCTCAACTACCGCAGTCACGTGCTATGTATAAAGTTCACTGACAATAAAACGTACAATTACGTTCATGTGTAATGAAAAGCTATTTATAATTTGCATCTGTATCCAAAAATGACTAAATAACGTATATTTCATACTCAAAATTCTTTTTCTTTTTTTTTTGGTTTATTTGTTCTAAAAAATTGTTAACATATTGACCCAAAATCGACCAATATCGTAAGTTTAGACCTTTGAAGACCCGATAATTGTGTTTATACTTCGCTCTATTGGTTACATAGGTTTAATGATTATCGAGCAGATGATTAGATACCTTGGTTTTTTTTTTCTTTTTCTTTTTCTTCGTTACTTTCTTTCATTTTATTTTTGTTATCCAATTTAGCCTAGTGACGAAATCGATTCTATGAAAAGTAGGTTTTAGAGCCAGGACGTTGTATACCTAGATCTACCGGGAGAAAAAAAAACTGACAGCTGTTAACCGTCAAGATATAACAGATTATAACGATCAAGATTGTCAATCTATATCGCTGTTCATTATACCTATATATCCCATGTAGTTAGTATTATTATCGTCGTCATTATCGCATTAGTTTCCTAGGTATACAGACGAAGGTATAATACATAATGGGTATATATGTATATATAAAACTATACCTGAGCTAGAATTTAATTATTATATTACTGTAATTATTAATTATAATTTTTATCGTAACGTAAATCTCTATATGGCTGCAGCCTCATGCAGTTATCGGAGTTCGGAACATATATGTATGAAAGACATCTGTATATACACGCAACCTGCACGTACGCACGTATATGCATGTATTAGACTCGTACATATCTGGATACGTTATTGTTTACGCGACGAAGCTTTACTATCCGCAATGGTATTTAACTATTATGTAGGTACAGCTCTTGTTGCAGTATAGGGACACTTCCTGCATTGAAATTGCCCTCCGTTGCACCGGAAGAGAACGGCTAGCCTTGCTATTCAGGTTGGCGTGACGTATCACGTATGTACATATTCGTATCTATAATATGCGAGATGCGCCTCGAGGATAGATTTAAAAATTGCGGATAATTAGTTACAGAGTTGAAAAAGAAATTGTATATTAATCCAGTTTTTTTTTTTTTTTTTTCGGCTGATTTTTGTTGGATATATATGTGAAAAAGAAAATTGTGTAATAAAGCAATAAAATATATAAAGGGATGAAAGAAAAATTGCATGCAATTCTCGAGGATCGAGGACAATGTATATAAGAACGATAAGAACTAACGGTTACGTAAAAACGGTAAAGGTAAAGAGTCGAGGGCGAAAGCGGATCCGAAAGATTGCACAAACTCAATTAAACACTCTTTAAAACTATTACGTCAAAACCACGACGAATTCGAATCGTCGTGTACATACGTATTATTATTATTATTATTATTATTATTATTATTATTATTATTATTATTATTATTATTATTATTATTATTATTATTATTATTATTATTATTATTATTATTATTATTATTATTATTATTATTATTATTATTATTATTATTATTATTATTATTATTATTATTATTATTATTATTATTATTATTATTATTATTATTATTATTATTATTATTATTATTATTATTATTATTATTATTATTATTATTATTATTATTATTATTATTATTATTATTATTATTATTATTATTATTATTATTATTATTATTATTATTATTATTATTATTATTATTATTATTATTATTATTATTATTATTATTATTATTATTATTATTATTATTATTATTATTATTATTATTATTATTATTATTATTATTATTATTATTATTATTATTATTATTATTATTATTATTATTATTATTATTATTATTATTATTATTATTATTATTATTATTATTATTATTATTATTATTATTATTATTATTATTATTATTATTATTATTATTATTATTATTATTATTATTATTATTATTATTATTATTATTATTATTATTATTATTATTATTATTATTATTATTATTATTATTATTATTATTATTATTATTATTATTATTATTATTATTATTATTATTATTATTATTATTATTATTATTATTATTATTATTATTATTATTATTATTATTATTATTATTATTATTATTATTATTATTATTATTATTATTATTATTATTATTATTATTATTATTATTATTATTATTATTATTATTATTATTATTATTATTATTATTATTATTATTATTATTATTATTATTATTATTATTATTATTATTATTATTATTATTATTATTATTATTATTATTATTATTATTATTATTATTATTATTATTATTATTATTATTATTATTATTATTATTATTATTATTATTATTATTATTATTATTATTATTATTATTATTATTATTATTATTATTATTATTATTATTATTATTATTATTATTATTATTATTATTATTATTATTATTATTATTATTATTATTATTATTATTATTATTATTATTATTATTATTATACAGTACCGCGAAGACCGAAGTAAGTACCTATCCACTTATTTCTGTAAGCCTGTGGTATTTGATTATTATGTACAATCGTTGTACAGCGATTCAGGGATGAAAAACGATTACTGTATATATATATTAGATATTGCAGTGTACAATCAAATAATGATCATGCCACGTATATATACCTATTCATATTATATGTTTATTCACGGAATACAGCGACGATGATGATGATAAAAGAGATTTGATATTTCCACGGATGAGATTATGTCAGCTGCAAACGAGATAGGTACAATACAAAATAATATCTATAGTAACGGTATTTTTAGATTCCAAAGAAAACTACACTCTGTAAGGTCGAATCGATCTAGTCAATTGTCAAGTTGAACTTGACCTTCCGGTTCTATTTTCACGGGCAGATATTATGTTTGTATTTATTTATAGTTACGCGAATATACATTTAGAAATATGTAAGTATATACATTTTGATATCTGAGCCCGTCGTGGTAGCAGCGAATGTTAATGGATTGTTCATTGGCACACGATAGGTATCGATTATTCCGACTGTTATACGAAGTATTATACCTATACGTATATATTATACCATGTATTGCATATTATTATTATTATGCTGCTTAAAGATCTTGATGTCGCGATCTCGTGACCACGGAAATAGTTTGCATCGATTAACAATTATTTCTTTAAACATACAACTGCATGAAATGTTTTATAAATCATTTCGTCTCGAAATGAAAGAAAGAAAGAATTTGAAAAAAAAAAAGAATTCTTAAAAATTAGATTTATTATTCCAGCTAACCATAAATTTACGACGAGTTTAATTCGTCGATAAATTTTTTATATCTTATCAGGGAAAAAATGTAATGATCGAGCTTTTTAGTTACGTACGGTATATATACATATGTATATGTATATTCCTGTGATAAAATATATAATCCGTCTACCATCTTCAAGATATAGATACTATTATCATTAATAAATTAAATAATTTACGACGATGCGGTAAAGAAGAAATATATATACATATATTCAAATATTTATTAACAATAATTGCACAATTACCTTGACCTCGTGGTATCGTTCTTCTAAGTAGTAGGCGACTCCTCTAGCCTCTTCGTACCTCGCTGCTAAAGCGACGTACTTGTCGTAATGTCGTTTGAAAAGAACGAATCTGTAAAGAATAGAAGGAAAAAAAAAAGAATAAATATAACAAGTACATACTGTATAAATGCCTACGTAGTGATATAGGCATGTTTTTTCATTCTCTCGAGTTTAAAATAAAGAATATAAAACAATTATTTTTGCGTGTATAGTAAAGAAAAAAAAAAAACGGTCTTACAATATTTGATATTAATATGTATAACGAGAAACGGGTTTTTTTTTTATTTTTCTTTTTTCTTTATAGAGATGTTTTTCTTTTAGTAAATAATACGTACACACACACCTACGGAAAGATAATCGACGATTTGTTCAATAATTAATAGTAGACGTTGCAAAGAACTTGTAGAATAGCATACTTAAGAACGAGATGGATAGTGGATTTTTAACGATGAGAACGTTGCATGCGGAATGCGCTTCGCAACAAGTTTCGCTTACTTATTTTCTATCATTTTTTAACACGCTAAAGATAGTACCTTACCGCACGTATAAATACTCGAGTCAAGTATGCAGACACATCTATGTATGCTATTGCTTGCAAGCACCTTGCTACGTATGTACTCTACATCAAAACGTTCCTTTACCCTGTCCTCCCACCCTCCCAACCTCCCACGCTTATTATCTACCCACCGTTCAAACGCGAGAAAAATAAAGTATGCGATTAACTGGAATCAATAAATATACTTTTCCTGCTCATTATAATTGTTTATTGTTTTATAAGTCAGCAATTATGTCCTAGATATAATCAAGACGGAGATAAATTTGAAAAAGTAAACCCAACGACACAGAAAAATATAAAAGAAAGAAATACAAACCTGTATAGATCGTTTTCGGTGACGATATCTCGGATAGAATCTTCGGGGTCAACACGATCAGCAAGTACGCCGGGTGGCCCGGGAGTTCTTGGTGTTCGGTAACAAGGGGTAGGCGGGGGAGTAGCGGATTCGTGAAGAGCGGTAGTGGCTACGAGGTCATCCTCAGATGCAGCGGCAAGCATGGGACTCAAGGGTCGTCCGGCACCGAGTAAATCCTCGCTTCGTGAATGTCGCATTTCAGAATTTCTATAAGCGTTTGAATTACCGTTCCTATACACGACATCTCCGTTACTAGGATTGTTTCCAGGACAGACAAACGTGCTACCTGCTATCCCGATCAATAGGTCCGTCATTGCGGACAGACTTGGGCTGGTTCACCGATGGTGTCCTTTTATTAGAAAAGGTATAAGTATGGGGAGAGTTCAGAAGAGAGACGCGGCGTCCCTAGCACAGTAACACACTTTTATATACCTCTGATATTATTTCTTTCCGCGAATAACTGTGATCGTTAGTTTCTCATTTTAAAACTCTGACTCTCTCGAGGTCCGCAAAAAAGGACGTGAAAAAAAAAGACAAAAAAAAATTATCGAGGAGTTTATTCGCCGACAATAAAACATCCTAATTTATTTACCATTTCGCATTCAAATCAACTTTTGTCGAGGTATTATAAGGTATACTGTATCTACATGACATTAAACTTGCTGTAAACAACTCGTTAACGATTTTCACTATTTTATTACGACGAACCGTATCCGTAGCACCACATGAATAAATCGATTATCAAAATATTGCGGCTAATCACATTCACTAACACAACACAATACGTTTTATATTTATTTCAATCTCATTTTAGCCACGAATTTATTTACTCCCATAATATACCTTAACAACACTCCGTTCGACGACTACCTGCGAACTGCCGCCGTTCCCCGTCTCGACTCTCGTTCGCCGCTGCACAACAACAATAATAATAATAGTAAGAGTAATAATTCAAAAAATATTATGAGAGGGCGCCGCCGTTGATTTAGACAATGGCTTAGAGTCACGGAGCGTTTAACTCTGCGCGTGGTTTCTCGTCTACATGTATGCTGTATATTGTACGTTGATAGCAGACGAATTTACGACATGGCGAATGCGTTGTTTAGGTTATTTTCGAGTGAATTAATAGTAGTGAGAGGTCAGCAAATACGACATGGCCATAAAGTTAGAGGAAAACCGCCTGGGGTTGCCAGAACTTTGGCACAAAGATTGGAGGGTAAGTATATCAATTTCTAATAAATTTTAAACCGGGTGAACTAACCTAACCTATAAAGCCTAACCCTAAAATATTGAATAACTTTCAGAACTCGATACTTACGATCCCGCGATAGACTATAAAGTTGATATCGGATTTCCTGCTCCAGCAAAATCTAAAAGTGCGTTAATATCACAGCAGTTGGCACACATGAGAAAGCAGAAGTCTGACCCTAATCTCGAAAGATTGGCGAGAAACAAGGAGTGTGAGTTTAGATACGTAATAGGACTGCTACTTTGCTGTTTGAATGAACTTGATAAATTTATTTGAAAAATTGTTTTGTTTCAGTGAAAATTGATCTAGAAGACGTTAAAAAGGTCTGGCAAACTTCCAACGGGCCTAACGACATCTGTAAAGTTGCCGAACACTACGGAGTTTTTAAGGATCTTTTTGGGGACGCATATTTCAACCCAAGAGTACAGCTTAATGTTAATTACAGTATCGGCGAGGATGGAGAAATCGCCAATGTCTTTAGAGGGAATTTACTCAAACCTATTGATGCCGATAAACCACCTGAAGTTCTTTACGAATCTGACCCAAACTCGCTTTGGACTATTCTTTTAACTTGTCCTGATGGAAACTTGGTTGAACAGGACAGCGAGTATTGCCACTGGTTTATGTGAGTTTGGTAAAAACTGCGGAGACAGAATTTTTATTTATTCATTTAGTTACTTTACAAATTAAATTTCGTCCTATACTTGAGGTTGATTTTTTTTGTCATTTTTTCAGAGGAAATATCCCTGGAAATGCCGTGGAGAAAGGAGAGTTATTAATGGATTATATGAAACCAATTCCAATGAGTGGCACCGGCTATCATAGATACGTCTTTGTTCTTTATAAACAAGATAAAAAACTTGATTTCTCTGCTTACAGAAAAGAACAACCATGGTGGGTTCATATGGTGCCTTAAATTAAGTGATTAATTTCAGTTTTTGGTACTTTATTCGGATAATATATATAAAAAAAGGTTTCTAGATCTTTTATATCGAAGAATACGCAGAGAAAAACTCTTGGCTCGATATCATTCTATCATATAACAAAAAGAATGAAGTTTCTAATGAAAAAGAATCGATTTTTTGACTAAAAAACAAACTAGTCTAGGCTTTTTACAGCCCCGAGTGAACAAAATTTGGAATTCCTAACTTTCCTTGTAATTGTTTTTTATTGTCTCAAGCCTCGCCTTGAAAGAACGCAACTGGAGCACTTACAATTTCTACAGAGAGCATCAGGACTATTTAACGCCTGCTGGACTCGCATTTTTCCAAGCTGATTGGGACTCCAGTGTTACAGACTTCTTTCACAACAAACTTGGTAAATTTTATGTGTTTTTAAATTAATTACTTTACATCTATTTGCAAGAACTTTCTAGTTGGAAGACTTTGAAACCTTCGTTTACCATCAAGCTCATGTCTTTTAATCTACTTTATTATTCTTGGAATGTAATTTTGTGCTATTTATTCTCAGATATGAAAGAGCCGATATTTGAGTACGACTTCCCACCTCCATACATTAAAAAGCAGACATGGTTCCCTCTGAGACAGCCGTTCAATCTTTACATGGATAAGTATCGAGACCCGAAGCAAATCCACAAGGAATATTTACTGAAAAAATTGAAGAAAGCTCATCCCTTCAAGATGCCAGAACCACCTCTAAAATTCCCCAACGCGCAATTCATTGACAAAAAAATTCCATCATGGTTGAAACTTGAAATTAGAAAAGAACGTTTGAGTTGGGGGCGTATTAACGATGTTTAATTATTTATTAGTAGATATACGCTCTATTTTTATTGTTTATTATAATCTGTCGCATAGTTTTTTTTTGTCGCAAATAACGATCCTTGCTGAACATAAATTAGGTTGAAAACAAATGAAAGATTTCTTGTGAATCTTTCTCAACAATTTAGACGTTTATTCTTGATTCTTATTTCTTCTCAATACACAGCGATTCTTATAGGCCATTGAAATTATAGTACCGAGTCTTTTTTGCCCCTCAAAAAAAAAACCCGGATGAGTAATTATTGTTTTTCATCATCCGACTTGGCTATAAATTCTTTAAAACTTGTTGCGGTTTAAAGAGAAATAAATTATGAACCAACGAATGTAATGATTAAAAAAACAATTCGTTATTTTTAAAATAAAAATTCCCAAGGTCTTTTAGCGGAAATAGAATGTTTATCGTTATACAGAAAAATTCATTTACTTCACTGAGTTGAATTAGCTCAGAATAAAGTCACGTGTATTTAAATAAAAACGTCTAATCTTCGTTCAAACAATCTGCTTCCTTGCTGGCGACGATTCTTATCAGAAATTTTCCGCTATTATGATAAAGCTCTGCAGGAATTATAAAACAAATCATTCAACCTTGAGACACATGTTGTTTGAACTATAAATATACTCTTTCGATACTACAATTCATATCTAAATTCGGAGACATGGTATAATCATGGAATTGGACAATATATCTGATCAAGGGCATTGCAAACTATCAATAAATCGGACCAAAAAACTACGATTTCACCCTGAAACTTGTGATAATATTTCTAATTCCGGATATAATATCAACCAGCTAGTTATCAATATCTGTTAATTTGAGGCCCTGAAAGATTTTTCGATTAATAAAAATAGGTCAATAATACATTTCTTACGTAACTAAAAAATATTGTGACAATTACGTATACACACGTACATACATAATGAATATTTTCAAATAATCTAACGTTTTAAGAGTTCGAAAGAGTTATTAAATGAAAAAAAGCAGGGTGTATATTTGTGGCGAAATCCATAAATGAATTTAAAAACTTATGATATCTATTTTTTTTTTTTTTTAATAAGAAATTTCTCTACAATCGTCATAACTTGTCGAGTTGATCTATTTCAAATAATAATGACGTAACAATGTATTTTAATATCGTCATTAAATCGAGGTAAGACGAAAAGAAATAAATGGCGGCATTGCTAGGTAAAGAGATAAAAAATAAAAATGAACGATAAAGAAGAAAAGTAATAATCTTTGATAGCGGAATTTTGCAGACACCTTGTATAAGCACTTAGAAGTGTCAAGGTTACAGGACAGCAACGATATATTGGTGGCTCCGCGTAACGACATTTACGCTCGGAATTCAGACCGCAACAGAACGTCTTGAGCGCGTCTTGCGCGTAGATATTGGTGCTTTGAAATCGAGTCCAACGCTTGGTTAATATTCTGAAGTATTTAACAGAAAAGAAAAACAAACGTATAAGAATTTGATTTTAGCTATTCACCACGGACCGCGTTTTCAATCGTTACACGTTATAAATTAACGACAAACCTCATTCGAATGGATATTCATTATTTCAACATTCATAGACTCGTGAAATCGGACATGATTACAACGTCTAATATACCTATAATCGTGCGCAGTGTTACAATAATAAATAGTATATACAATATGCATTAAAAATAATATCCATTACACATATTTTTGTGTAAAAAAAAAAAAAAAAAAATTGCCTAAATTCAGTGTATCAAGAATAGTTGATGTTACCTACGTGAAAATAAAGAAAAAAACAACAAAAATTCTGCCTCTACGTTGATATATTATCAGGTAAGTTGATGCCTCGTATATAAATATAGTATAGTACAGTATAGGTATAATAGATACAATATATTTCACTGCCATTTCCTGGTATATATCGTACATACATCAGACTATTACATAATATTATTTCCGAGCCAACATTTCGTATAATACAATTGTGATAAAGAAATATGTTCGCGTACCTGCAGTCTATTCTTTTTTATTAATAATATTATCAATAACGCTATCACTGTTATTATTATTATTTCTATTATTACTATTTACATGGAATTTAGAGCCAGCTGTCCAGCTGATTAACAATAAGCGTCAATTAGACGAGCGACCGCAACGGTGATTATTGAGAGCGAAAGATTATAATTTGATGAATATTTACATATATTCATATATGCATATCTAGGCATAAGGATTACGATATCTGCACAAATTAAATTCAATAGTTTTAAACAAGTTTTTTTACTTCGTCTCTCTCTATTTATTTTTACAATAATAACAAAACAAAACCAACAACAACAAGAATACACAATTTTTTTTTATCTTACATTTGCCAAAAGCTACGAATTCTATCATATAGGCGTCTATAGTATAGTTTACGTTTTTTTATTTCTTATGTTTTTTTCTTTTTTTCGGAATAGTCGAATTTTGTTATGTATAATGTCTGCTTGTAGATATATGCCGCTTTCTAGTTTGGACTTTAGACCTCTTTCAAGAAATTTATTTAAGGAATAGGAGTTTGTGTATAACGATCATTAAAATTCATCAATAATTAGGGTCGTATTATTATTTATTTTATACTTTCGAGAGCCTTATAAGTTAATAATGGGCATCAATCATACGTATCTGTATAGTTAGTTTATGTATACCTATACCGTACATCTGAATTATTATAACTTCAAGTATATTCGACGCCGTACAACACGTTCAGCGGTAAATAACTGTCGAGGAACGTTTTTTTTTTTTTTATATTAAAAACCAGTTTTAAAGTCTTAAAAAAAAAACTAACAAAAAAGTTAATGACATATGTCAATTTTAATCCAACGACGTTTAAATGTAGGTAATACGCGATAAGAAATTGCTGCAGTGAAGGTCATAGCGGAGGAATCGAAAGGGGAAAAAAAACAATTAGATGTATTTAAAACGTTATCAACAATTAATTATAACGTGTTTAAAACGTGTTTTATATCTATAAGGTATACCAAAGCCTGCTACAGCAACAAACCGGCCTTGATTTATGTTTGATATATACCTGCGTATGTAATTAGCCGAATCTTAAAGAACTGGTGAAAATTAATTTATTATGTACGTTTTACAACTGCTTTACTTCAACGTAACTCGTTCCTATACGAGTATCTGTTCTATAATTGTACGTATATTTCTGTTTATCCATTAATATATACATATATATATAATATATTCTGCATATACATACATATGTATATACTTAAGTGCGCGCGTTACAGCGATTTCTATGCCGTAGATACCTGTATTAAACCTGATGGAATATTTCAGACAAAAAAAAAAATTAAGAAAAAAAAAAAAAAAAAAATGTGGAGAAAAAAAGATTGAGTAATAATTGTTGTGTTATTACATAAGAAGCTCCATTATTACACGTTGGCAATCATAAGTTATTAATCATAGAGGAAGATATTACATTTTGTTTTTATAGGTTTTTTTTTTCTTTTTTTTTTTTTTTTTTGCGAATCAGAAAATTAGCACGGGAAAGGTTTTTTTTCCGAAGTTTTATAAATCTTGAAAATTAAAACTTGCAAAGTTATAGCTATGGTTCTACAATATAAGAAAAACATGAAATAAATTATACGAAATAATTATAAGCCGGGCAGACCGTATATATGTATATGACGCGTGTTTGCGTCGATTGAGGATTTTATTATAATCAGAATCGACGCGGTACGTATTAAAATATTATATAAAATAAAAAGGAATAGAAATAAATTTTTTTTTTTTTTTTTATACCATCGATTAACTCGAGCTATATTATATATGTAATCTACGTCAAGGGAAAATTTTCTGTACATTAGCACACGCGGATGATCTTTCGTGGAACTGCAAGACTGCGTCATTTAAAAATATGATTATTATTATTATTATTATTATTCACGTTTAAAAAGAATAATACATATGTATACATATTGGACATATGCATATATGTATATGCGATGAATAATTTATCCGGTCAAGTGACCGGTTTGTACGAAACTCTTTTTAGCAACGGTTTCAGGCTTGCCAATTATTTTATTACAGATTTACAGCTGAAAAAAGGATAACTTGCTGTGACGTTTTAGTTTATAATCCATCCCATACAATATTATTATCATTATTCAGTAGGTATAGGAAACTATAATAGTAGGATTGTGGGACAATAGATTTCCGCCTCTTACCGCGCGCATCCTTAAATTAGTCATCATTCGTTTGTGGAATTTCTTGACGCATTTGTATAATGAGACCGAAAACACGACTTTCCCGCACTCGTATAAATGCATACATACCTATACGTAGAATATTTTTCTCACCTTGTAAATATAATTAACGATGAGGATTACAGAAACAGTTGTGAAGCGATGAAATTTCTGTACGTGTTTCATACCATATTTGGTATAGTACGTCGGCTGTTGAACTATTATAGTCTGTCAAATAATAGTAATTTTATAATAAAAATATTTCCGATAGAAATTTCACGCGGTTTATGGAGAATGACTAAAAATAAATTTGATGTCCGATTTAATCAATTCGAAATCGAAGTACAGAAAGAATAAAAGAGATCGTGAAGGAAATTAGGATTGCTATGTGCTGTATATTAGAAGCATTCTGTTACTCCTTCGCCAATTCGTGTCGACGTTGTGGATTCACTTTCTGCAAATGCTGTATCAAGGAAGAAACTGAGGATGAAGAGACGTACTATAGATATACACTCTAAGATAACTGCTCGGAAGATCTTTCTGCGCGACGTACTATACCTATATTATACACATCATGAATATGTATATTGACAAAACTTCGCAGAAATCGGCGATTTTGATCAGTACCGTAAAGTCAGTCTGCGGTAAAAGTTGCGATTATATTGTACGTATACATACATACGTCGATATGTGACTCGTACTTCCTTTAACTTTTTTTTTTTATATATTTTCTCTTCATTTTATACGCATGAATATTATATCGAATATCGTATACATGTATAATACCGAATGTGTATATTGATATTATAGTTATCGTGGTGCAATTATAATTATCATCTGCACATTAAATTATTATACAATTGGATATGGAATAAAATCTGATCAAAGGATATAATATATGAGTGTTACGTATCTTCTTTTCAACAATATAATTAATCGTTTATTATAATTCCTTAGAATCCATTAAGACGCCGCATGAAGAAAAATTTTTTATTCCATATTTTCATTTCTTTTTTTTTGAACGCCATTTCATGCGGCATTTATATAGTATAGCATAAAGCTGTGTTCTCGCGACATTTTAGATTCCGTATTAATATATTCAGTTTCAATATTTCATATTACGGAACTACACTTGTTAACAATTTTTTATGTTAATTTTTGAGTAGTGTATCCGTATGTAAGTCTGAAAAAAAAATAGAGGAAAAAATACAAAAAAAAAAAAAAACGGAGAACAGATAAATAATAAATTTTTGTTGCGTAAAAGACGATTCTCGGAATAATAATAATATTATAAAAAATTAAAGCAGTCATCAAATGTCCACGTGATTTTATGTACACGGTGACTTTAAAATACAGGTACATGCTTATAATTATACATTATAAAGAAGCTAAGAATACGTTGTACAAATGACTGGCACAGAAATTGACGAAATTCGCGTGACTGCAGACTATAAGATGAATTTAAATGTATACATAAGTATTAAATGACGAGAAAGGCCGTTAGTTATGATGTTCCGAGAGGCTTTTTGCCGATTTGTTGTTCATTGCCAGAGGCAAAATAATAAACTATACTAAATTGTACATATCCTAGCTGAAGGTATAGAAAGTTGTCGAAACCGGGCGATACAGTACATATTAATATCATATCTGCTGCTAACGATATTGCTAAAAGGTCAATCAGGTATTGATCGAACAGAAGAAAAAACAAGAGCACCGAATAAAAATAGGTACAGGTATACCGAATGAAAAAAACACGTATATGATAATGTACATTTTCTTTGTTACATATTTAAAGAGAATCGGATTTAAAATTCTGTGCAGCGGGAAACGGAGCTCTGCTTACATATTATATTGTAATAATGTTAATACCATATGAAATGATCGCTAAGGTATATATCCGTATACACCCGACTAAAGTACATACAACAACGTATTAAATTATATTTTATAAATAAATTCGTAATGATAATTAATCCTGTCGTTATAGTTTTTATACGATTATCTACAGATTCTACCGTTAATTAAGACCGCTATACCTATATGTCTAACGATTACAATTTTGTTATTAGCATAACGTGAGCCGGTTTCCGGGAAGTGACCCCTACGACCTCTGAGGCTTTTGTTGGGATTTGCACCTCCAATTGCCTCAGGCAATCTCGCCTACGTAACTGGCACGACTCGAAGACAGCCTTCGAAATGAATGACGTATTTGTAGACGAAGAGACGGGGGAGAGACTAGAGCGAGCTGCCCTACGAGGTAATTGTCCATCGTCGTCAGCCCTGAACTTCACTGACCCCGAAAACAACAATTTAGAAACTGGAGAACCGGAAGAAGCTACGGAGAACCATCTTTCAAGGCGACGAGTACCCTTTCAGGTAAGAAAATTATATTAAGGTATATTCAATTATATTTATCTACAAAATTCGATTTACATACATCGAAGATGTCTGTGTATGATATTTTATCCTATCAAATCCTCACGCTGCAATAATTAACGAACGTATGATTTAAAAATGAATCAGTTATACGTTGCATGACTGTAATGAATGTTGAAAAAAATTTATTGATTGACACTTGTAATTATCCGCAGATACCTCGGGCTCTGCAGAGGCAGGATGAAGAGGAAGAATTACAAGTAACAAGAAGTATTGAAAACGTTCACAAGTGTTCATTAAAAACGAAAAAGATCGAAAGTACGGAGCCGTTCGGACAGACAAATCCAATAATGCTTTTGGTCCCAATAGTTTTTTACTTTCGTTGGGTGATCGCGATTCTTATGTGTTTGGAAGTATTTCTTCACGTATGGGCACACCACAAAAATAAATATCTCAAAAACGCAGACGTTTACTTCAGGTCTCCGTTTCACTCGATAACTTCGGAATTTTGCGCAGTTTGTCAAATAAAGAACTGCATGGACCGGGTCGGAAAGATACAGGCCATAAGAGCCAGTAAATTTTTACGTCAGTGTAATTATATGAAAAGAGTCGTCACCTGATCAATATTCTCCGATTAATAAATTGAAGAGCAAAAGAATATAGAATGAAAAGAAATAAGGAAGAATAAGAAGAATGAGACGTATCGGTAATTATAAAAATCGCAGCTGTACTGCAGATAATTTCGTTTCAATCTCCATATCGCCCGGCGGCCACAGGGAGAAGAATTATTATTATATATATATATATGTATATTGCGCAAATGCGCGGATTGGTGTGATATATATTCATAATAAGAAATTATCAATAATTACTGCAATTAATTTCTATAAGGCGAATAATCTATGTATCATGAGTATAACGTGAGGCCGAAGGAAGTGATCGGCAATAACGATAAAAACGATTTCTTGGATTTCAATGAAATCCTGACAAAAATTAAATTGAACAATTTAATGGCATGATTGAATTTTAATAATTAGATTTTTATATATCTACAGCGATTATATTGTATAGACAATTTTATCGTATAATTTTTATACGTAATCGCCCACTTTATAAATATCTTTAACGAGTCTAATAATATATCATATAATTCCTTGTTCATATTGTAAAGATTATAAAAAATTGTATTTTTTTTTTTTTTTTTTTTATATTTCACGTCTAACGAAGAGGTTCAGTCGTACGTGAATTTTACGTACGACGGGTATTTTCATCTGGTGTATATTTATATACTAAAAAAATAATAAATAAAAAAAATTATTTAATAAAAGTTATTTCATTATATTTGCCTATTATATTCTGCGTTTCTAAGTCGATGATCGCTTAATTTCCGGTAAGCTATACCTTAATCGCAAATCGAGATAGCTAATCAGTTAAATCATGTGATCTTAATCTTTAACGTCGCGGAGAGTAACAGAATTTTATTTGAGAAATAATCTTCCCTACAATACAATGCGATAGGAAACGAAACAATTATAGTTTTCAAATAAGATAAGTCGTAAAAACTAGCCAGATACTTATGACTTGTAGACATATTGTACACAACACACATGTGTCTGATGCATCCTCAAAGATTATACTAATACGTCATTATTCCTATCGGCGATGTTGTCTGCTTCTTAGTTTTCAGAGTCAGTACTTTGCAATCTCTGCAATCGTTCGGTTTACAAAATGGGATGAACGATTGCCAGATCAGTATATGCCTTATTATACATATGGGTATATTTATGTTTTATTATGCTGCACCTCCCGCTATATATACTTTTGTATCTGAAATAAAGAATCGCGCAGAGAGGGTGAAGTGGAAAATAACGAAGGAATTCATATTATTGTTATATCTGAGAATTTATTCCTGCAGTATGGATACGATATTACTATACATACATACAAATAATTATTGTTTATTAAACATAAATATTTACTCGTCGCATATGATCGAGTTTCTTTATTTGCTTTTCGACGTACAAGTCAGCAAGTTACGAGTATTTCTATTAAGATGCCTGGCATAGTCGCATCATAGAGATCTGTGGTCGGATCGCGTTAATGCATCCCCTATAGTCCAGTAGTCGAAGGTTATTTAGAGGAAAAAATTGTGCTTCAATTGTTGAAAAGATTAAAAGTTACTTTTTATGGTTTTTTGTAAATAGAACGCAGTAGTCCAGTCTAGAAGGTGCACTGCTCTAGCGGTGGGTGAATTTTTTAATTGAGTTATTATTCTTAGAAAAATCTGGCAATCGAATCAATGGCTCAACTGCCAGATAAAATTTTGAAAAATATCGTATAATTAAGATTTTCAATTCGTCGACTATCGGATATTTGCAGCAATTCGTTTCTAAGCTATTTACAGAATAATGAAAGCTTCGAGTATTTGGCTTCAACAAGAAGAAGAGTTCGGTTCATTCCATTTGAGCGACAACAAATATTATCAAGACTGCAGTAAGGGATGAGGAAATATAAGAAACACATTTTTTTCCATTTCATTTATTCATATTCTATACATAGACTATCTGTATTTTCTATTTTCGGACAACCTCTCTGCTTTCGGAGAATTTCTATCGATATTCCTATGACATCGCGACAGTTGTATTTCGTTAACGTAGCCCCCGTGCGAACTCTTTGACGCCACAAGGGCCACTGACCCCGTGAGAGCAGGTGCAGCTACTTAACTTCAAGGTCGTTGCGCTCTCCGCCAACGGGGTCTGACAATGAAATGGTTACTTTTGCCGGTAAGACAGTGGTTTCCTATAGGCAAACGTTAGTCCAGAGTGGGGGGAGCGGGGTTCCATAGTATATTAGCTACCAGTCGTTCATAAGCGTTGCAGCGTGCAACACCACGTCTGACGTCGGAGATTTGGGGTCTGTTTAATGCTCGCTGCTCCATCTGTAGAGCAGACTTTGGAGCATCAGCGCCGTTCAGTTTCCTATAGGCAAGCGTCGGTCAAGAGTGGGAGAAGCGGGCCTCCAGAGTATATTAGCTGCCAGTCGTTCATCAGCGTTGCAGCGTACAACACCACGTCTGACGTCAGAGAATTATAACGCAGCACAACACATTTTTGACTTCTGTTTAATGCTCCCTGCTCCATCTATGAAGCAGACTTCGCATGATGTACTACTCTTACCGGCAGTCATGCCATATACCGACTTTACGGGCCAAAGTGGTTTGTCCCTTCGACCGCGAGATGGCGATACCATTTTAGACTCCGTTAGGGGAGAGCAGCGACCTTGAACTTGATCAACTGCACCTGCTGTAGCAGGGTCAGTGCACTCAGTGGCTTCCGTGGCGTCGAAGAGTTCGCATGGGGGTTGTGTCAACGAGATTCAAAACGAATACTCCGAACTGATATTTATTTATGTATTTATTTATTTATTTAAACCAGATTAGGTCTCTTGGTATTTTTCGATAAATCTAATAATTTCCAAGTTGGCTATTGGTTAATTACCATTGATAGCCAATAACCAACTTGGAAACGGGTGGATTTATAGAAAAATACCAAGAGACCTTCTTTGTAGAGCGTTCAATTTCGAACAAAAGTAGCAATGCAGAATCATTCTGAGTAGATTAGTACTTGAGATATAAAAATTGAAGCGTGCCACTAGAACATTTCCCGTGTTATTTAAATGGGAAAAAGAAATTCGCGACGAGGCACCTATTAACATTAATATTAAGATCTCAAATTTTAACAGGCTTCTTATTTTTCCTTCCTGCAAGTATACAACCTGTATGTAAGTTGAATAAAAAATGTTGCTCCTAAATGACACACCCTAACATAATACAATGCTGATATTTCATATACATTTTTAAAATAGTTGCATTATAGTGTATTATGAGTAGTATGTAATACAATTGTTATTTATATATTAAGATGACCTGTATCTCAAAAAACAAATAAAGAGACTCGATCAAATGCAATGGGTACATTTCATTCATTTTTGAGAAAATAATTATTAGTTGTCTTTTTGCACATTTTTCCCAGTCCTAATCGACCGCACTTTCCTTACTCGCCCATTCCTAATCGACTGCGTTTCCCAGCTAGCCTAGTCCTTTGAAATTTTAGGTTGAAAAATTGCTCCTGGTATCAGGAGAACATTTGACCTGAGGAGGTGTGCTGAAATTTTTGGCGGGAAAACCCCCTGAGTGTATGTCTAAGCAAGCATGCATGTCTCTCTCTCTCTCTCTCCCTCTGTGCATGTCTCATTCGCTTAAAATATATAGAATTTCTAAAATTTTAAGTCGAAAAATTGCTCCTGGTATCAGGAGAACATCTGACCCGAGGAGGTGTGCTGAAATTTTTGGCGGGAAAACCCCTGAGTGTATGTCTAAGCAAGCATACATGTCTCTCTCTCTCTCTCTCCCTCTGTGCATGTCTCATTCGCTTAAAATATATAGAATTTCTAAAATTTTAAGTCGAAAAATTGCTCCTGGTATCAGGAGAACATCTGACCCGAGGAGGTGTGCTGAATTTTTGGCGGGAAAACCCCCTGAGTGTATGTCTAAGCAAGCATGCATGTCTCTCTCTCTCTCTCTCTCTCTCTATCTGCATGTCTCATTCGCTTAAATATATAGAATTTCTAAAATTTTAAGTCGAAAAATTGCTCCTGGTATCAGGA
>OX451207.1:43331011-43456009 GCA_949628255.1 Macrophya alboannulata | reverse complement strand
CGAAAATTGCTCCTGGTATCAGGAGAACATCTGACCCGAGGAGGTGTGCTGAAATTTTTGGCGGGAAAACCCTCTGAGTGTATGTCTAAGCAAGCATGCATTCGTATACTGTGTCTCTATGCAATTGTCTTATTCTAGCTTACGAAATTTAGACTTTTTGAATCTGATCTGATCCCATTCTAGCTAACAAACTTTAAGAAAGAAATTAATAAAAAAGAAAAAAAAACTATTCTACGATGAATATGACGGACAGGAAATTGAAACAAAATAAACTTTCGTATATTTCAACAATAAACTTTATTATTTTTCACATACATATAAATAATACGGACATGGTTCATCAGGCAAACAGTATTGGTTTATTTTCAACATCTCCTATTCTATCATACCTAGCTACATAAATTAATGTATGCAGTGGTAGTTGCATGCAGCTATATTGATATACCCTATAATCAACTGAGTTTAATATCAATACTTCCGATAAAAAAAAAAAATTATCAATGTTTCTATACTGGCAATAATTATCTGCTGAAAGCTGGTTTTAATTAGTTGTCTTAGTTTCTAATTACATTAAATATTACAGTTTATACGCGTTCATACATTATACACAAAGAGAATCAGTTCGGAGTATTCATATTGAATGAGCGTAAGCGCAAACCCCCTGTGAACTCTTTGACGCCACGAGGGCCACTGACCCCGCGACTGCAGGTGCAGCTACTCAAGTTCAAGGTCGTTGCTCTCCCCACCAACGGGTTCTGGAATGGTATCGCCAAAGTTGGCCGTTGACTTTGCCGACAGTGTGTATCGGCATATGCGGAGAAGTGACGTCACGCCGACAGTGTATATCGGCTTGAGTGGGTTGGGAACACCGACAGACACAGTCTAAAAGTGGCGACCTCACCCGGCTTCCGTAAAACTCAGACCCGGCGTCTTTTTTATTTTCTACATTCACGGTCTGATCATCTAATTGTAGAAACGGGTAGAAACTTTAATATCTTCTTTAAAGGTTATGTACTTTGAGGTTACAGTTACATTATACCTCAGATTATTAATGTTAAATCGCAGAATGTATTTCTTGACCACGCTCCGTAATCTCAATGAGACCTAATTATCCTCGTCTACAAAATCTCGAAGGAATTTTTTCCGCCTTTACTATTTCAAGATAGAGTATAAATATTTCCGAAATGGAACCGGCCGCACAGTGCAGTTACGTTGGTTGTAATAAATCGTTAATAATAAGAAGACGATTTCACAATCTTCCAGTACAAAATGCCAGTCTTTGTGTTAAGTGGCTAATAAACAGTGGACGCGAAGATTTGCTCACATTCGAATCTACGATTCTAGAATCTATGAACCTCGCTATTTGTAGCGACCACTTCCAGGATCACGATTACGATGGCGTAGGAAATTTGAAAGAGGGTGCAGTTCCGCTCCAATATTGGGATCTTGGATATTCTTGTGAACTTGGTGAAATCAAAGAGGCTGATGTAAGTCTGCTCCGAATAATGTCAAGATTAATATACGTATCCGTAAATACCATAAGTTTGTCAACTCTATGCATTAATTAAATCTTTGTTTTATTTGTTGAAACAGATTGATCGGCAGTCTGAAAACGACAGCGATGAAACTTTTACAAGTATCGATTCAGATGTAGATGAAAAAGATTCAGAAATTGGTACGGACGATGAATTTCGTACCCAGTTAGGAAACGAGATAGAAGCTCTGTTGAATTCCGTTCAAAATTCGCACAGACAATCACAAAATAAAAGAAAACAAAACTTTGGTCAAACATTGGAAAGTTTTTATAAAAAATTCAACCTCAGAGGCGATAAAAATAGGAATAAAAATGATGATTTTAGTATGATGAATATGGATGAATTCAGAAGAGCTACCAAAGACGTATGTAGAACTTGTGCTAAAAAGAAAAACAATCTTGTTGATATTGCCGATAAGACTACTCATTCTGATATTGATATAATAACAAAGTTGAAACTTTTGATAGAGATCAAAGATCAGGACTTACTGCCGACTAAAATTTGCCAAGATTGTTTAACAAAGCTAGAACAATCTTATACATTTTTTCAACAAATATATAAGGCGGATAGTATTCTACGCGACATGTTATTCAAATATAAAAGACCGGTAAAAACAGGTTCTAATCAAAGAAAATACAACGGTCATGTTAAGACTAAATATGAATCTACTGATGTTAGAGATGAGGAGGTTTGCTTGGATGTAAACGATATGCCTTTTAAAAATAATTTTAAAAATACATGGATAATGGACGGTAGTAATGATAACGGTAAAATAATTGATAACTACAATTCGATTGAGTTTGATAAAAATCTGCACAATAGTAATAACATCCAGGATAAGAATAGCGTAAATAGCGAAATTTATTCGAGTGAAAATACCGAAAATACTGTGAGCTATTTATTGTCGGAGTTTTGCAACGATGATGCAGAATTGAACTGGCGCGATGTTGTTGGAGTTATGGAAAAGAATCGTGAAGAACCAAATGTATCAAAGTCAATAATAAGTAAGGAGAAATCACCTTCCGGTGGTCTTAGAATTTCTTGCAGATATTGCGACAGTAGTTTCAGATTGAGACGCCAATTGAAAACCCATATAACGGTAGATCATCTTCAGCCAACCAGTTACATGTGCGAGTATTGCAACATTTGCTGTAAAAGTAAAGAACACTTGTCAGAACATCATGCGCAAGCTCATTCTAGACAGAAATATAAATGCAATGACTGTGGAGAAACATTTTGTAAGAAAGTAAAGCTGCAATTACATATTGAACGAACACATTCCGACCAAAAAAATAAGCCAGTAATAGAAGCCTCTCATACTTCTGATGAGAGAGTTTTAACAGTAGACTTGAGTAGTGATGTTACTTCTCATCCTGATCAAACTTTTACCTGTAATGACTGTGAGAAAACTTTCTCATCAAAGAAGACTCTTTGCAATCATATTCATCGATTACATCCACCTTTCGCTTACACTTGTACTATTTGTAACAAAATGATGCACAGCGAAGCAGATACTTACAAACACATGACCATGCACGACAAGTCTCCACTTTTTCCTTGCCTCGATTGCGGCAGGATGTTTTACAGCACTGAGAGATTGGAGAAGCACAGGAATACTCACAGCAAAAGTTCTCTGAAGAAACGGAAAAGAGTCTGGTTCCATTGTCAGTTGTGTGATGCTTCGTACAGGATAGCTGACGAATTGATTAATCACATAGATACTCACTCGTCGGAAGACTGGGAAAATTACAGAAATAAAATTTTGTATTGCGGCGAATGTAACGCTAGATTAATTGGTAATGAAAAATTTCGGGTCCATAAAATGAGGTATCATTTAGCAAAGAGGGGTGATTTTATCTGTCTACTTTGCGACGAAGTTACTAAAGACTTTCAATCTTTGAAAGAATACGAAAAACACATCAATCTACACTCCAATGAATTGAAACGCGCTGCTCCTCGAAGATATAAGTGCGAACATTGCGATAAAGCTTTCAAGTCAAACTCCCATCGAATAAATCATATAGATTCTTTTCATTCTGACATAATGCATTCGTGCCCGATATGTAATTTAAAAGTAAAACGTAAAGGAAATTTGAAAGATCATATAGACAGAGTTCATAGTTCAAAAAAACAGCACGGTACAGTCGAAGTTTATCTAGGAGATAAACGGTTTCCTTGTCGTATTTGCGGAGAAGAATTGTTCACTGGTAAGCAGAGGAGTGATCACGAAGATGCGCATCAAGAACCCTTCAAGGATTTGGAGAAATTATTTCCGTGGACTCAAAGATATACTTGCGATCATTGCGGTATGAAGTTCTACTACATTCACAAGTTACGTCAACATCTCATCGGTGAACATGATGACCAAGAAAAAGCTGCAATTATTGAAACATTAGAGAAAAATCGAAAGTTTAAATGCACAGAATGCGAGGCAACTTTCAAGCACAAGAGTGGCTTGGACACACATATGAAAGGGATTCACTCTGGCGCAGAACACAATTGTTCAATTTGCGGAATAAAATGTAAACTAGCAAGCGGTTTAAAAAAACATTTGCTCACACATGATGAAGACAGACCGTTATACAAATGCCAATACTGCGATAAGCAGTTCAAAAATGACGAAAGGAGAAAAAATCATGAATTGAATCATCAAACAAATAATGCAAAACGTTTTAAAGGAGATTCATCCAATTGTGATGGCGAATAAAATGATTATCTTAATTTTTACCCATCATACTTAGCTGCACAAACTTAAGCAAGTGCTTAGGACTGAGTTGATTATTTTTATTATTATTACTACTATTACATTATTTTCTTCTCTACGATTTCAACAATTATTCAATAATATCCACACAATTTCACATCCGTTAGTTGTTCAATTAAACAAAATGTGAACATGTGTACAGAGATTTGTATATTCTTTCTATAAGTATATTGTCTGACTGATGTAATTAAGATAAACACACGAATACATGTTATTATTCCTGGTCGTTTGAAATTATTATATTTTCAAACTCGTTCAAAGCTGATGTAAACTTGATAATGATATGGTAACCAAAGGAATCATTATTTCTCTATTTTGATATAATATGATAACAGTCAGATAAGATTCTCAGTTATTAAGATCAAATTCATATATATTACTACCATCTATTGAGTTGTTTTTTTATTATCATTGATCATAAGTAATTAATTTGCATTTAATCATGCAACAGATTTTACGTTAGTAAGTATTATTACGTATTATTGAATTAATCCCAAAGAAGAGACTTCGGAAAGAAAAATAATTATACAAAATTTTGATGCCAGGCGATTTTAAAAACAATTAAGAAAAAAATAATCCGAGATACGTTAAGTTTGTATGTAATTATAATATACCTACTTGCCGCTTTGATGCGAAGATAAAAATACATAATTTTTGTACTATTCCTTGATTATTATTTCTTCCCATATAATCTCACTGTAATTATTATTTGTTGATTTATAAAATCTTGGATTTAAAAAATATTCTTAAAATTCAATTTCTTTATTTATAATTTTGCAATACGTATTACAAACAAATCAGTCCAGTTATAATTATGTTATAAAATATTAGATCGATATTTAAAACATATCATCTTAGTCATTGGGTCGTCTCTGATTAGCGATTCATTGATTCATTAACTTCTTTATTTAATAACTAGCGAAATCTTTGTTGTAAAAAATAATATCGTAACATTTTAGCTTAATCCCTAGTGAAAAAATTATTTGCAACGTAAATTATAGCATAATATTAAAGTATAGATGGACTGAGATTATCAGGCAACATTCGAAGTATATAAATTTAAATATATAATATCTTTCTTATTTACAGGTCACTTTTCGTAGTTCCTTATAAATTTTTTAATAGGAGATACACAACATATTTCTCAAACAATATGTAATGTTAAGAATAAAAACTCTCGTTATGGTCCTGATGTGACTTGGAACAATGTGCACGACGCTCCGTAAACGATGCCATTCGGGACGAGGGTATCGTAGCACCTTTGGGTATCTAAAGCAAACAAATCAGCGATATTATGTTCATCCTATACCAAAAATAACGATAAAATTATCTTCTTAAAAACAGAAAATCAATATTACCTTGAACCATGGAGATTCTAAACAATTTTCTGAACTTGCACGGTCTTCACCATGCAGACAAAGCAATCGGCCCAGTAGATCCTTCGCATCGTTTGATACATTTTCAAAATATTCATCAGGGAAACAGAAATCACATTTTAATATATTCGCAGTCGTTTCTTCAACTGAATCGTCCAGAAAAGGCGACAAGCCGCTGAAAGAATCGATAACAATAATTAATAGACCAGTATGATCAGTCTTCTTAATTCACATAGGAAACAAATAACACAGTAGTTAAAATTATGAATATTTTTAAGACACACCGCGTACCTCAATAGAACGTAAACAAATACTCCAGCAGCCCACATATCCGTGTGTCTACCAGTTGGCCTACCAAGTACTAGCTCAGGTGCTGCAAATTCCAAGTCAGCAGGTGGTACAACTTCGTCAACGGGCCCTCTTACTGCTTCGCCCAAATCTACAAGCTTGACGATTTCTGTTTCCTGATCAACCAAAATATTTTCAGGCTTGACGTCGAGATGAGCAAAGTGACGTGAATGCAACCACTCGAGAGCCGAAAGTAGCTGGCTTGTGTATTTGCTGGCCGTTGCTTCAGTGTATTCTTTTTTCTCACACAGATAAGCAAAGAGCATTGGACCACGAACCCTGGAGAAAAGTAACCATCATTTCAAAAATTTTTTGATCCATATAAACGATTTTTACTAGATCTAAGATAAATCTAGACTCCAATTTTTCGATTTTAATTTACTCACAATTCGAGTACAATTGTGTCCACCCCAGGCTGCGGGGCGTTTTCAAAAAGGGCAAAAGCCCTAACAATGTTTGTGTGATGTGTTGAAGCGAGTAAATCATATTCCGAACGGGTGAGTGATCGTGACTGCTTATGACGAGGTGTTTGTTTCAGAGCAACTTCATGTCCAGTTCCACGGTCTCTTGCACGACGTACAATAGCGAATCTCCCTTTTCCTAGTTCATCTAATTCTAGATAACGTCCAACAAATTGTTCAGCTTCCCAGCTGATTCCCTCATCCATAGGTAGAGTTATCACAGCTGAAGGTGATGTCGCGTTACCACTTTTACCCACTATTCTAAAGCTGTAAGAAGTGCCGGGCAATAGTTCCAGTATTGTCGGAGGCGTTTTAACTTCCTTTATAATAGTCGTCCATTCAGGTGAAGGTATTGTTCTGTATTCTAAGTTGCACGATCCGATATCATGGCACTCCCAATCAACTTCGACCTTTGTTGTGCCCAGAATACGAGCCCACGTTGTTCCACTTCCTCCTGAAACATGAAAAAAGCGAACATGAAAAATAGTACACGCAGGTATCCTCTTCATTTTTCAGAAATGAAACACAGGGTCAATCATAAATGTCGTAGACTATGCACCCTTATTTAATTTCTGAATGCAAAAGATATGCTCGTAAGGTATACAGTAGTATTACGAACCTGTTACGTTCAGCGAGACCTTCGTAGAACAGGAACCATTTTCAGATTGTATATTGCAATTATAAACGCCAGCATCGAGTGGGCGACATCGTGAAATTTCCAAGTATATAAATCCTGAATTATGATGAAGTCTGTGACGTTCGCTAGATACGATATCACGAGATTCGCCTTCCTTTCGCCATGCAACCGTAGAGCCTTCGGCGCGAGAAATTTCTATGGAAAGTCTGGCAGTTTCACCAGCTGTTACTTTAACTGGTGAGAGAACGCCCAGGACTTTTGGTGGTTTCTTTTCTTCAAGCCCCTTCTGAGGACTAGACACAGTTTGTTCTGGGTCTATTTTTCTTGGACGAAACGACCACGCTCTGCTCATTGAGGAGTTTGGGATCAAACTAGCAGGGATCCATAATTCCTCCTTAGCATCGATAGGGGAAACAACTAGCCCTGGACCATCCAAGTGGGATACGACCAGTTCATCACCGGCATGTAGTTTTCCCCAATCAGCAGCTAATCGTACTCGAGCACCTGGAGTTACCTGAGGAATCGCGGCGTTAAAGAGACCCCATTTTCTTCATGGCAACATGCCCAGCTTCATGCGATATTTTCTTAATACGTGCATCAGATTTTCATGCTCACCCAGCGGAAGGATGTACAGTAGAACCACCACCCATCGTGCTAGTTAGTTCAGAACCAATGCTTTTTTTCTGAATTTTTTTAATTTTTTTTATATCGTTTGATAGTAGTAGGTAATGTCTTTATTCTTCTACAAAGTGGAACTAGGCATACATATTTGTACTTTAGGGGCATACGTTTTATTTTTATTCTTTGCTTTTTTTTTTTTATTAATAATACAAGACCGAGGGTTTGCCATTGCAACAACAGAAGGCAATGCAATAGATAGTAGAGAGCGAGAGACATCAAGAGGAAGAAGCGGAAGAGTCCCTTGGCTGCAAGTAAGAATGCTATAACAGTCTGGGCTCCACCTCGTTTCATACCAGAGAGGAATTAGAGCTCACCGGTATTGAGTTGTTGCGAACGGGTGACCGTGCTCGCAGTGTGTTCCTGAATCCCTCTAAGAAGTTAAGTTTACTCTTAGTAGGGCTGGGTGTCCGTGGAGGCCCATCTCCGTCTAAGCCACCGGTATGTGACCGTTGTACCATCTGGGTTTTACGTTGATTACTTCTCTCCTTGTTTGTTGATCCGGATATTGTCAGCATTGGAGGAACCGAGACTGCTGTTCGAACGACTGGTTCCGGTGTTGAGCCACGGCTGTACGCCAGCAAATTAAAAATGAATAGCAAACACAGTACTACAGATCAAATTGTTTTAATCTATTATCCAGTAATACTTCGGTTATCTTTCTCTCAAAGTTATAAATATAGAAATAATAATGTTAATGGAAATAATGACTTTGAGTAAAGCCGTGCTGATCAACCCCCAATCAATGGTAGGTAATAATATACAATGAATTCCCCACGAAAAAAATTGAAGCGTCGATAAGTTGAGGGATAATCTTTTGGATTTCTTTGATTAAGCTGTTGAAGCCTTTTTGCACAGTACAGAATAGGAAGCATAATTATTTGGCATGCATATGTCCAGCATAGAATCAGGCAAATAAATAAACCCCGATTAACTGATGATAAAGAAAATGAAAAATAGTTTTTACAGTACGTTAGATGAAGTTTTTACAATTCTGCACAGCTCTTGAGTAGAGATTTTAAAGTTATAAAGGAAGGACGGAATTATAAGTCACTGAATGATATTGTTAAAGTGATTTACAGTAAATAGTTTGTTACGCTACCGATTCTGTCTTTTTAAATGAGAAGCCTGTTTCTTCATAGTTATAGTAATGATTATTACAAGTGCACATTGAGTAAGAAGAGACTTGATATTGTAGTACTGTGTTTTTTTTTTTGTAAATAATAAAAAAACAAGCAGTTAGTTGGGTGCATCGGCATTAAAAAAGGGGGGGATAGGGATTACGATGCATCACAATCACATTCTCAATAAATTTACGTTTTATTCTAAACAAAATGTTATGCGCAGGAGTTGATTATTATAGTTTTTTTTTTTTTTTTCTTCCAATAATATGTATTATGTACATACACTGCAGCTCGTTACTTCCAGTGCCATTATAAACGTTATTAAAATTATTATAAATATATCATACATTTCTATTATAATAATAATAATCAATTTCATTACTGTATGCTCTCGTGAGCGCCTCACTTTTATCATTATTATATATATGTATATATATATTGTATATATATCTATATGTATATATGCACATTGGAACGGATTAGCACACGTGACAGGCTCAGGGAGCGAGAGTAAGTAAAAGAGTAATAATAGAGAGAAGATTCAGAAGCTAAGAAGAGCAGGGCAAGAAGGGGGTTGGGGTAAAGGTTACAAGGTACGGGGGAACAAGTGAGGGTAAAGACAAGGAGACACTACCATTAACTAGCTTACAGCGTTCGTATTTTTATAAAATATACAAAAATATGTTGGAACGAATATTCACAGGTTGAGTGTTAAATGTCAGTGAGTTGAGTAGTTGAGACGCTTACAGTGGATCTTTGGTAAGTTCCTTTTGGTAGGCAATTGGGGATTGTATAGCCTTAAGAAAGTCGCGCTGTGTTTGTAGGATCGCAGTAATCGTATCCACCCATTCCTGTTTTCGCGCCCCACTCTCGTCCACAGCTGCGCACGAAAATCCCAAGCCAGGTTTTCGCGGGTCCGTAGACCGAATGATGAACCTTTCAGGTTCATCTACAGAGTCTTCAAGACTCATTTTATTCACCTGTATAATTTCGTACACCTTTGTATCATTATCAAAGCACCTTAGATCACCCTAGTATTATAAAAATCATCGCATCACAATCCCAGATTTCTTGATACGTATCAAAATCCACTGGACTAAGATTTTGAACATATGCATAATACTGTACAGGTAGTTTGAAGAAGGGCCTGTAATTTCTAGTATCACTTGAATTGCTGGTTGATAAATTTTAACGTACCTGTATATGAGCTTTGTATATATAAGCAGGATTAGTAAACTGGGTTTTCTTCCCAACCGCTTCGCTGAAAATAATATTCTGCTCAAAGAGAAAGACCTGCCATTCTCTTCCACGTACGGGCACATTACCCAGTTCTGCAACGAGTAGCGGTCCGTGAAGAAGAAGCTTTCCCTGTGCTGTGATTTTACCCTAGAAACAGTAACGGATTTCATTATTGTGTTCCATAAAGTAGAGAAGGCATCTTGGATGTTGAATCTGAGGATGAAAGGCAGAAACTAGACGATGACTAAGAATAACATAGAAAAATCGACCTACGTCAAAGCCCTGTAACCTTCCTACGTCCATCATATCATTGGCTGCTTTAGGAATGATTCGCATAACGTGTGCTGCCGCACGAAGACCTTCTATTTCCGAATGGTTTTGAGTTCTCTCTGTTAGTCTGAGTGCCTCTCTAAGCAGCAATTGATACTTCATAATTCGCTGTACAGGCTTGATCAATAAATCGCATAACTGAAGCCTGTGCCCTAACTTTTGTCGTAATTCCTGAAATTTATTCATATAGGTAACCAGAAACTAAATGATAAATAAACTAATTAAAACTCTGTATTATATTTGATAATAATTACCTCAAAGTATGTGTCGATGTGCTCAGACACAATATGCTCAGATACAGGTTTATTTTGACAATAAACAACATACATGTGTAATTTTCTCTCATACTTTTTGAACAATGGACCCAATTCCTGCGGTCTTTCTAGACAATTTTCCAATGCCTTGAGAAAAAAACTGAAACGATAACAGCAACGAATTTCAGCATTAATTTTAAGTTAACAGATATCTGAATTCGAAACGGCTCAAATGTTAATAGGATTAAAGTTGAATTGAGAATTGGTTTGCTTCTTTTTTTATCAAAACTATATACATTTTTTATTGAAACATAATGAATTGTCTCGTAATTTAATGATAGAAGACATTGTTTATCAAAGAACACATTGATAGCTATTTTATTGCAGCTAATACTCACTCTCTGTGCCACTCATAGATTGCCTCAATATTGCCAAAAACCATTTTGTCTTTTCCGCCTCTGAGATCTTCAGGGATAGCAATTTCTGTTTCAGAATCTCGCATCAGGGCCATATATCCCTCAACAATTTGTCTCAGATCACTGACGTAATCTCTTTCAGTCTCGACTAACTCTCTGATGACGAACTGCCGCTTTGTAAGTGCGGCAATTTCTGGATCTGTTTCTTCAACGACTGGAATACTGATGCCAACCCCATCTTCGCCAGTCGTTGGTTTACTGGGTACTCGCATCAAACTGTGCCTCTCCTGGTTCTCGGTGTGTTGTTCCTAATAAATTTAATGGAGCAATTGAGACCAAAATTTGAATTCAAAAAAGACTTCCTCATTTTATAGTCTTTAGTAGTTTTTGAAAACTGGACTTTGATTGTCTGTTAGCTAATTCAAATAAACAACTAGTTTACCTACCATTCTTTCCTTTACAATTTGCTCAATTTCTGCTAAATCAGCCGAAGTAGCACCGTCCAGACTGTTCATAGAACGTTCTGAAACCTGTAACTGAAATGATATGAATGTAAAGTGCACTCAGTACCAATTAATCTTCTCCTATCAAGGTTACGGCTTGGTTAACGGTAGCAATTAATTTCACCTTGATTGTACTCACTAATAACAACATACAAATTTTACTCGCTTCTATCAACAGAGTAATTTAATTTCTGTTTCAGAAAATAATCAAATGAAAGTTTAAAACATTGATAAATTCTACTCTGGAATCAAGTTGTATCGTAATAGCTAATAGAAAAGGATTAAATTTAGTTTAATAATCGTATGTTACTGGAAACTAACTCTTTTTCCTGGCAATTCATCTGGTATTGTAGAACCGGGTGGTCCATTTCCTGTAGCGACTAGAATTGGTTCAGTTATCGGTTTCATTGGTGGTGGTAATTCAAGATCATCCTCTCCGTCTTCGCCTCCATTTTGTTCAAGGAAAGCTGGTGTTTCTCCGTCGTCACCTTCTACTTCCTCTTCTTCTTCGCCCTCTGATGCTGCCCGACCAGATTTGTCTCCGCTTGGTAGTTTGAAACGTTTATCAGATCCGGTCTTCTTAAGAGGCGGCAATCTGTCCGGTGTTGTTGATTTCTCAACCTTTCCTTGACTCAATTTACGCAAGGGTGGGGGTAGCCATTTTCTCCTAAAAATAATACACCGTCATCTCAAATATATTTTCCAAAATAATAATGATGATTTAATGCTCAAGATATTCACTCATTTATTATCATGGCTTTACTATATAAGAAAAAAAAAAAAAAAAAAAGGAAAAAACGGATATGCCTCGGATCGGAGAAGCACAGATGAGTTTCATTACCACCGTTATACCACGATACGCGCATTAAACAGTTTTTATCTTATGAGAACATCACGGAAATTAATCAAACAACAACGTTTCTGCACATACGATAGTTCTTATTAGCCAATAGAAGGTTTGATGAACGCGTATGTAGGTATAGTTGAGTCTTTCCTGTATATAGTGTTAAATTTCCTTGATAAAAGTTTTTCTTCCGAATAATAAATTGTAAATTTTTATTTTTTAATATATCTCTATATAATGTAAACTACGGGCTTTTATGTATAATTATCATATAACATGTATTGAAAAAAAGTGATATATTAGTCGAATGATCATCTGAAACCGCAATGTGTAATGTTACGTGATTCAACTCCGGCTCTATGGTAATCGTTGCTGCTCTTTGCTATTAGTAATAAAGAACAAAACTGTGTGTAATGTCCCTGTAGCGTGACACAGGATCTTTGTTTTGACAATCTGAAACACCCATCCAACGGAGCATAATAGTAATGAAAATTTGTATTCAAATTAAAACGGAGTTCAAATGATACGTTGTTCGATCTAGTACAATGAAAAGGGATGTTCTTTATTTTCCGAAAATTTTAAATATGTAAAACGAGCAACGTAAGAAGAGAGCGGTATAAAAATCTGTCGTTGAAATCAGTGACGTGTCGATAAAATTAATAATCATTCCAAGAAAATAAGGGATTCTTGAAAAGTTGAGAAACCAGACGTTTGTATACATATTATCGCGGTATCATATATACATAAACTTCACGTATATAGTTGTTTAGCCGGTAGTTGCTATACGACGTGAGGATAGAGGATTTCCCCTGAGACAACCCGTTTTCAAGGAAGTTATATTATTATTTTACAAATAATGACTAATAGCTCAGAGGTCCCCTGATGCCGTAATACCGCGTTTTAGATTCGAACACGATGTATTAGTTTTATATATATATATATTTTTTTTTATACATATACAAGACACATGTCGTAATTTCAGAATAGAATTCAAATCGCGTGAGTCACGTTCGACCCTGTAATCAGACTTGCGCATAATTGTATTAAATTTATTGAAATGCAATCCGCAATTTATACCTATACGTATACTTTATGGAATATTGATTATCATCACATTCATCAATGTCATATTTAATTTTTTTCTTTCTATTCCCCTATTCCGTACAAGGTATCAGTAGAAAAAATTTTCTTTCACCAGATTGTTTCATTTGAATTTCAGTTCATAATTATTCGCGAGATATATCCTCGTGCAGGTATATAAATATGAATAAAAAAAATAAATAAATACCTCGTACACGTGTTAGACACGTGATTTCAAAATTTTGTGTAACAACACATCAATTCCATCCTGTATTTATTATTATTATTATTATAATTTTTTTTATCAGCCCTGATTTTAATTTTTTCTGTCTGTTTGCAGTTTTTTTTTGATATTATAGTAAAACGTACTATAGTCATTTTATTTCGTAACCGGAATTACCTATGTTTAGTAGTACGAGTCGACATTTAGGAATTGTAACCAGTAAATCATTCCGATAAAAAATAACTACGTGTTATGTACTTCATTCAATCTTATCGATAGATAATGATAATTACATTGAAGAAAAAAAAAATCGGAATAATAATAAAAATAAATTCACAGATATAAACTTATATGTAGGTAAAGTATTTGTTGTGTATATCGTAAGTCGTACAACGGTTGGCTATATAAGGCAATGAGTTGAATTCAATTTTCAACAACAAATCACGGATAAATTTATACATATTTATCATTTGATAAAAAAAAAAAAAAAGAAAATAAAATAACGTTGAAAACAGCCATTTGGATTGAAAAAAAAAAATGAAAATGAAAATTCTCTCCCTATTTTAATCTAAAGTTGACGTTAAATTAAACACTTCGTTTGACATTGTGTCTCAGCTCTGATCGACCGAGTTTGAAAAGTTAAGATAATTGATCATTGAACCGTGGGCTTATAAGGTAGTCAAATGAACCGCGCGTACGTTTTCGATTTTTTTTTTTAAATATATTATACATATACCTTTTCTGATTATTATTCAATAAACACAAGAAAACCGCAAAAAAAGGTAAACTTTTCAATTACTCACCCGCTAAATCCTCGTCGTTTGTTTCCTGGCGAACTTGTACTCGCAGAACCACCCCCGTCACTGGCTCCAAGTTCTAAAACATTACACACAACTTGAAACATCGTGCGTCACCTCGATGCACTTTTTACTCCTTTTAAAATATCATCGTTATCGGTGCACTCTCGCCGCATAATATATTCATATATATCCAGCGAATTAAACTATAACAATCGATTATCACTGCAGTTAATATTTTTTCTGAACAAATTCACTAGGTCAACAAGCTAACTATGATAATTATATATGGTCAACGTATATAAAACGATCCACGATTTATTATATACTCAGTTTAGCTGTTCTTAGTTTAGCTTTCAAATCTCATACACACATACACGATCGTCGAAACTTATATAGGTATATGTGTGGCGGATTACGCATCGCCTATACGTCTACTAAGACGGACGGACGGTCTCTTTCTGATATCAAGTCAGCCCGGTTTCTCAGCGATTATATTACTAAGACAAAACATATCGGCGTAGTGAGAAGAAAAAATTGGTGGGGATATAAAGCGGAGAAAATATCAAGAACGCGAAGGAGGAGGAGGAGGAGTAAGAGATACACGGAGGGGGAAACTAGAGGTGAGGAAACTTAGGGTATAAGATACCGTGGACTTCGGATACTGGACTGACTCACTCGCGTACGCGAATCGCCACCACGGAAATCCGGCACGATCAGAGATTCCCTGCAGCCATCGCATCGGTATAACTTTTCTCTAACGACGTCGTAGTACTCGTCGACCCGGCGATCAGAAATAGTCGTACATCGGCTACCTTTGGTTCTATTCCAACTAAATCTATACAATAATTTTCTAACTTTGTTATTATAGAAGAGACTCGTTACATCACGTTCCATATTTCCTCTGATACAATACCTATCGTTGTCAGAGATTTTACCCATTCATTACAATTGACTTTTTCTTTCTTTCTATTCTTTTTTTATCTTATTTTTTTTCATTCAACTGTTATAGCTATACGAGACTTTGGTCCATACAGATTAGTTCATTCAATTAAATAAACATCACGTTTTATGCAACGACGAATCGTTTGGCACAAATAAAATACGTACTATGTATAATATGTATAATGAATTTACCCGCAAATTTCCTTTCCGCAATGCGGCTACTCGACACGTAAGCGAAGATACAAAGACTTCGAGTATCAAACTAGAATGTATATAGATATAGAATTCGTTATTCGTAGTCTAGTCTCTTTGTAGAGTAACTAATCTACTAGCGACAGGTGTTGGAGAAGAAGGAAGGCTGCTGTGGTAATAAAAAAAAAATGAGAAAAAAAAATTCTATTTTTTCTGTTTTTTTTTTTTTTTTTTCAGTATCAAATAAAACTTTCAATCCTCTATAATTCTCTCGCGTATATTTTTGGCGTCGTCTGTTATCGATCCCGAGTATTTTTATATATACATATATATAGGTATATAATATAATAATTTATGGTACAGAAGGTACGCCATTTTCATTGAAACCCTGTCCTACTTTTCTCTCCTATACCAATACCATGGCTACGGGTGAAATTCAATTAAGTTTCATTACTGCACACTATCTCAAGAAATTAAATTCACCAGAATAGCTGCAGCAGGTAGCCATATGTAGTAGGGTATAGATCTATATATACGTGCAATCGCAATTAACGATTAATTATATTACCGATAAGTGATGCAGTAATTATATCTTATATTACTATGCATAATATATACATTTTTATTCCAAACAAGTTTTTTCCCATTCTTATACGTTACAGTCAGGGGGCAAAAATCCGGAATAAAACTAGAGATTCCGCGTATACGTGTGTATAATTTCTACGAAAAATAACGCTAATGCGATATCGCGGGTAGACTCCCCGCACCGGAAGTTAAGGTTAGAGAATATCCGTTAAGACTCATTTTCTTTTAACCTACTAATAAACGAACGTGACTCACTCTGTCGTTATACATATATTATTTAAATTAATGAATGATTTGTCCGATCGTATAGTCTCGGACTAATTACTATTTAATTTCAACCGATATATCTATATGCTTCATTCTTATTATCCGCGAAATAATGATAATGATAATAATTCATGTAAAGTATAGTAAAACAAAAAAGAAGATAACATGTTATTGCGCGTTGTGTTCTCCGGTATTTGATTAGCGATTTTTTTTTCTCTCTCTCTCTTACACTGGTCGCGGAAAAATGGGTACTGAACTTCTTTTTTACACATACAGCAAGATGTAAGATAAAGATATTTGAGATCGTAATATATGTGTATACGGGGTTCACGAGAGAACCTCGTACAGTTACGACGGACCAAAATATTCAAGGACAGTCTAAGGCGTGAATCTTTTGACAAGCATAAGCACGTGGTTGTCATTTGTTAGCTTTGCGAGCTACATGATATTATATATAAATACGTATACCAAAGAGATACGTTGATATCGTTAGTATATACTGTACCAAGTTATAAAGATAAACCGGAAGTCGTTCATTTGAAAAAAAAACCCGTTATTTCCCTCAACAGCCAAAAAATTTATAAGAAATTAACTCGAGCGTATATATGTATACGTATATACACTATTAGCGAAATAGATAGATAAATGGATACATGGAAACAAAAAAAAAATAAAGTAATAAATAAGTAAATATATAAATAAGCTATAGGTTCAATCAATCAAATAATTAACTGAACGTTAACCCGTTTCGAATCATCTAATTTTATCATGGGTCACGAGAGAGAGAGGAGTCTCAGAATACGTTAGCCTAGTTGAAAAAAAAAAAAGAAAAAAATTTCTTAATTAAAAAACAAAAAATCTGATCAAAAACGTTGCTGATGACTCTTGTGATTATACTTTTGGATCAGATTTCGTTGTTACTTTTTTGTTTCAGGTTTTTTGGCAATTATTGAACAATCAACGGACATTATCAATAGAAAGTAAACGTTTTTTAATTTCGAGATGCCTCGAAACGTGTAACCGAATGAATAATAGCCAGCCTCTATAGATCGGAGCAGACATATATTGACATTAATCTGAATTCCACTAGATTTTCTATCTATGCCAATTAATTAGAAATAAAACTCGCGCCTCTAGTTGGCGAGGAGCCACGTGGCCTTGTGTCGTTACTCGTTACACTTTCGGGGGTCTTTAAAGAGTCACGCAAGTATCAAGGGTCTCTAAATTGCCGGATGATACGCGGTTCACATTTTCGGCTAATTTTATAAATGGAGTTTGAATTTCTGCTAATTTTTTTTTTTTTTTTTTTTCACTTTCCTCTCTGTCTCTCGCTCTAATTTCCATAGTCAATAATATTTCGTTCGCGGATTATACTTGCGGAGATATCATAACGCCACTCCACTTTACAAATATAGAAAATGAGAATGAAAAAAAAAAATGAAAAAATGTATAAAATACAACGATCAGCTTCTTTTGATTCGATGTTTTGACGCTGTTATAAAACTCGACGAAGCTTCAAGAATAGGGATTCATGGTTGCCAAACTTTGTCCGTACAGCCGTATGGATATAGTTAGATGCGTATATTATTATACCGTCCGTAATATTCTCACTAACAAAGAGGGGGTTTCAAAAACTCGACGAGACTCTCTGACGACTTATGAAATAACAAAGATGCTAATTCTTATTTCTGGATATTATACCATCGACACATTTTTGAAAAACGAAAAAAAAAAAAAAAAAAAAAAAAAAATATATATATATATATATATATATATATATATATATATATATATATATATATATATATATATCACTTCTTATGTACCTGAGACCTCAGCTCCGTTCATTTTTTCACCGATAAAACAAGACTCCGATTACTTCATTCAAAATACAAACTGCACACTATAATTCGTAATATTTGATTCGTTTAATAAACAGAACATAAAAAAAAAAAATCAATTTATTTATATAAATCTATACACTCACTAAACACAGATCAGTTAAATACACCCGCGTTCTTTCGTTTCAAACGTCGTTAAAGAATTGGCAAATTATTTACTGACCAAGCGAGCGGGTCTAACAGATTTGAAAGTAATATGGCGTACGCGAGTGCGGTTTGGTTATCGGTCTACTGATATCGTTATACAGGCGTCCCGGCGTCCTGATTAACCGAGGACATTATATGTATATAAAGAAAAAGAGACGCAGAATGTAATTTTTTATTTTTATTTTTTTTCCATTTTCTTATATGATATGTTAATGATTAACTATTTTCTTGTAATAAAAGTATAAATGGGGAAAACAGAAGTTTTAATAACGACGCCGAGGATATCGTTTAATTGAATTATCATATGGGACGTGTGAATTTATTTATTTTGTATTATCATCATATTCCCGTAATCCGTGGAGGAAAATAAAACATTCTAGGTAATACGTATATGTATAAAGGATAAAATGTTGCGGTCCGATTTGAAGACGCAATTAAATGCAATTACATGAAAAATCTTACTTCGAGGTTTTTGATTCATCGGATAATAATATAAATTCAAATAATGACGATCAGCGGTCAAGTAGAGGAGAAAAATATATATATATATATATATAGGTATACCTATACTTAATATCTATGTATGTTTGTGAATTTTAATTTACCTCGACATTCTTGGTGGTCATTTGTGAACGGATTTTTTTTTCCTTTTTTTTTTTTTGATATATATTACGTAAAAACATCTGGGATAATGTCGATGTAGATGAGTTGAGGACGAGTACTATATAGATACGTATATACGGAGAGAGAAAAGTTATGTGAAAATCGCGGAGATAAGTTCGAAGAGCGTTATGCTTCTAAATTTATCTATCCATACATATATACATACACACGGGATATTACTTTATGTACCACAAAATCAGTTGTTTATGCCAAATTAGATGAGAAAAAAAAAAAAAAAAAAAATACTACAGGGGTATAAGAGCATAAGCTATATAAGAGAGAAAGAGAGAGAGACAGCGATAAGTTGTATATAAGAACTAAAATCAATTGAATACATTACGGAAATCACGAAAATATACATAGGTATAATTTTACGTAATATTTTTCGCGAAAGGAAAAATTCCATTGGTCATTGTTGCTCGGTAAAGAAAAAAAAAAAAAAACCGTTCGAATTATTTAATAAGCCGAAAGACGTATACCTATACTGTGATCCGAGATTTGCGGATACTAGACGAATCTATTTATAAAAATCGAACAGATATTATGTAGATAGTAGTTATATATATAAAAAAAAAAAAAAAAATCGAAGAATTCTGTTTATACTATTATAGTATGTTTAGGGTATACATATGTATAAGAATAATTATCAAAAGATAACCACGGTGTACATAGTGGAATGCAAAATAGTAATCTATATCTCTAACCTAACCGACCGGATCAGAATTTTAAAATAGGAAAAAGATTTAATCGATTAAACCAGTTGCGACATGATCAGATATTGCAAACATTATCCGGTGATCTTGTTTGATTTATTAGATACCACGACGCGACGAGATTTTTATAACCTAACTCGTTGTTTCTAGCGTGGGATAAAATAACAATCAAAAAAAAAAAAGTCGAACAAAAATAAAATCCAAACACAGATGAACGAATGAATATATATATAAATTGCTTTGCTCTGCAGTCCATATAGATTATAATAAATCAAAATTCCTTATTTATTATTGACATTATACCGAAGAAGAAAAAATATAAGAATGATATGATATAGGCGAAGGAGGGAACAGAAGAGAAAAAGAAAAAAAAAAGAGAAAAAAATTAATTTTTGATGTAAAAAATTCGCACTATAGGTATAGGTATAATGGAGATTCTAGTTTCTGTTAAACCGTAACATATACGATATACCGCGAGGTCCTTTAATATTCTCGTATAGTTTCCTATCCGTGTACCTAAAGTAGAGCGTGCGCGTATATGTAATGCGTGCGAGAGTATTGCTGAGGGTGCGAATTGTGATAGGTCGCGCGGCCGACCGCCTGCGGGAGGCTGCGAACTGGTCAAGGACACGCGTATTGATCGAGAGAACGACGCGGCAAGGACCAGCCTCTTCTGTACGCCCGCGTATACGATACCCACATACATAAATATATATATATATATATATATATATGTATGTCCTCTGTGTACAGATCTATACGTACACTTTTCCTCGTTCGCACTGCGGACGGACGCTTATATCCAAAAAGTATTTTATTTTATTTGATTTCCATTTCCATTTCCATTTTCTTTTTTTTTTTTTTTTTTTTTTTTTTTTTTTTTTTTTTTTTTTTTTACGTCTATCAAGATCAATTTTCGTTCTCTTCTTTTCGACAATCTACCATATATCCGATCGAAAAATTGTATAAATAAAATAACAGATTCATATACACACGAATTCCCAAACTATTTCACGTGTCGACAATATCGTTACCGATTATACGGACGAATTTTTGTATTCAAGAGTCAATTTCAGGGCCACGGAAACTCGCGATATTATACGAAACTTCATTAGCGAACCTTTTATTTCGAGTCCCGGCGATGATGGCGACGACTATAACGTAGGTAATCGTAAGTATAATAAATAGGCGAGAGTTTGGTTAAACGACTGCCTGTTTAAGGATGTTTGTTAAGAGGTTGACGGGCGGGCTCGCCAGATCGGCGACGCAGACAATCCCATCATAGTTTCCCGATTATTCTTTACGTTAGTATACATAAGTGAGGGTTGTAGGTATTTTCACGAGTTTAACCCGTATATAAAATTCGGAGATTATCGTATGTTTGCACTATTACTATGTGAGTAAGGTTTTGTGTGCTGATTACGTCCCGCATCGCAGTGACGATTTTTAGAATCTCGAGTATATGTACACACGCTGAGAGAAACGACAAAAAAAAAAAAAAAATGAATAAATAAAATCTGAAGAGCGGATTCTAAAGTTCAAAAATTTTCAAATTTTCTCGTTCGGTTTTGAAAAGAGGGGGAACTGAATTGCGAACGGAAAATAAAATACGTAAATAATTAAACGAAAATCGAATCAACAAGGAAAATTTAAAATTCACGTTATACCTATACTATGAATTTTTCTAATCATAATATACGCCTCGTTTTATGTATGAGGTCTGATTTTAACTATCCGTGACGTTTATACCTGCAGCTATACCTGTCTTTTGTAACGAGGGGCTATATTACCTATTATTGCAGTTACAGGTACGAGAATTTTCTTCGAATTGTCAATTGTTCGGCCGTTTGTACTGCACCGTTCAATGTTGCCAAAAAATAAAAATAAAAATAAAAATAAAAAAACAAAAACCAAATCTTTTGGATTACCTTTATTCAAAATCTGTGAGACTCCAGATCGCGGTGAAACTCGAATTAGCTGTGTGATAACGAAATCTTTATGGTTAAAAATCGAAATGAAATTCAAAAAAAAAAAAAAAAAATATATATATCAGTCGCAAGAATGATTTCTTGCTGATTTTTATTTGATCGGATGTTAGGTTCTACTTACTTCGTTCGATTTAATATCATCCGATGTATTATTCAAATCGTTATTTTTTCGAATCAATTGTAAACGTCTACCGTTAAAAAAATAATTACCCAACAAACAATCTGAACATTTACCGCGGGACGATTTATCGCGAACACCGGATTTAGCTGGTGAAATTTTACCGCATATTGGAATTCTCTCCGGCTTCATAATTGGCTATTAGAATAGAAAGGAGAGTTTTATTATCTTTATTTATTTTTACTTTTATTTTTTCCACTGTTCAAATGAATCGAAAAAAATTCACCAAATAAAACTTGCCACGTATATTTGAATGTATATATAAAAAAAAAAATTCACTAATTTTCGTCCTTTCTAACGAGAGCTCTAATTTTCAACTGACAACTTCTACCCTTATATGTATATACTTATGCGGTAGGTATAAGTTCACTAGATCCAACCCTAAGTGGGGGACTACGAGCCGTATTCTAATTGGTCGAAAAATTTTGTATACTTAAGAAAGACTAATCCGAAATGGGTTAAAATTAAAACAGATTTCTCAAGAATTGAATATTCTGAAAATTCGACGATGCGGTTTCAAAAATCGGATTAACATTTTTCTTTCGAAGTATATATGTAATTCAATTGACAATCCATTGTAATACATATAACGAAATATTTTTTTCCATTGAATGAATAAGGCTGCCGTAACGATGTTCTCACCTAAAATATTCCGAGCCTTACAGAATAATGTGTAAAAAAAATTCCAAAAAATAAAAAGGATAATTTCGGAGTTGCAATTCGTGGTTTATCCTTAGATAGGTATATTAGGAAGTAGGTCTTCTTCTCTCCGCTATTATACCGGAACAGAGAAAAGACGGGGCCGCGACGTCGAGCCGGAAACTCAAACAACCCCAAACACTTGGTTGTCACGAGAGTACCTACCTACCCACTTGGCGAGTGCGTGTTTCGCGTAAATATTTCCTCCACTTTACTTTCCCCGGTTAAATATTTGAAAGAGTGAATTTAATACTGCAGTCGTATAAGATCTCGATTCCCGATTACAAGATATTTCACCTAAATCTAATCTACTTGACTAAATTCAATTTATCAATTTTTATACATATATATATAAATAAATAAAATAAAATATGAAGAGCATAATAAGAAGACAGATGGCTACTGTGAAGTATGATGCTCGTAGTTTATCTAAATGTCCTGTTTATCAAACGTCATCGCCTTGCATATCTCATCGATCCATTCGTTATCGCACGTCGCGACTCGTATGTAGTTTCTTCGAGGCTTAACCTAATGATAATTTCAAAATTGCAATATATAGTAGTCATTATGTGATATAAAATTTGGTACGTATATATTTTTTTTTTCCAAGAAATTTTATAATTTTATGATAAATTTTCAAGCAGCTCGATTGAAAAATGAATGAAAAAATTTAATTTTTTTTTTTTTTTTCAATACGACCGAACATCATAATTGATTATCAATAAAACCGTCCGCAATTGGAGACGTACAGAAACTATCCTATGTATATAAATTTATAGAGAAGAATTACGTCAGGGTTTCGTCGAGCCCGAAACTCAACGGTCTTTACTTATATACGACCGGGCGTTAGAAATTTACGAGGCGTTCCATAAACGAGGTAAATCGAACCGTCGAAAAGACGTCTATTTAGAATCACTTTGAGAACGGAGACGGTCGCGGGTTTGAGTTCGAATTTGAATTTGAATTTCGGGTCCGAAATCGATAGAAAGACTGCAGATACGATATAAATATTTTTTAAACACCGCATATCTACGTACCTGGATATATAAAATTAAAAAATATACGTCGTCGAGGTATATGCACAAGGATATTGTATCAAGAGATAACGATTTTATTTTTAGTCCAATAAATACTTTGTTCTATTTTCTTCTTTGTCTATTCAAAAATTTCACGATCAAATGGTTCACTTGAATAATTAATAATCTCGCGATTCTAATTACCGAAGATAAAAAAAAAATTTTACAATCTTTTATAAATACGTGTACGATGTATACTCACTCGCAACGCTCAATAATTGAAGTCGGAGCATTGAACGAAGAAATAATAAGAAGAATCTCTTCCTTTAAACTGAGACTTACGTATCAAATGAGTTAAAAAATACTTTCGACAATTATCGCGTTGCAGTTTATAGTCGAAATTTTCTGCATCTTTCAGCAGTATCGGTAGCAGCAGCATAAGAATGAATTTAAAAATAAAAATAAACTGTAAGTGACATATAACTTTCCGAATCCTCTGTATATAAATGAATTCTAGCGAAAAGTTTTAATTTCTTGAAACTGAGTTTATTCGTAATCGACTGTTGCACAGAAAACTGGAGAGGCGAGTGTTTGACTACCTGATACCACCTCTCAGTAACTACAAGATAGCGCGTAGGCTACGCTATCTGCAGTATATGTCTTACTTATTGTCTCGAGAATTTCGTAACGCGACTGTAACGTAGTATATAAATGTTATGTTTAAAAGTAGTAAGATTTTTTTTTTTTTTTTTCGAGTATGGATGATAATTTAGATAATTGAATTTCTTTCGTTTATCTATATTTATTTATCTAATCTATTTTGTCTAGCTTTGTTTTAGATTTTAGAAAAATTCAACGAGCGCGTGGATGTGATAGAATAAGAAGACAAAATAAAATTTACATTTAATGGACTTTAACTCGAGATCGCGTAGAATTTATAAGAAAAAATATATACCGCGACTGTATATAAAAGCTACGCGGTATCGAGAAATTATTGTTAATATTATGACCATTTGAAACGATAAACAACTGACCGATTATTCAATGTAAATCTGTATAGATAATCATTTGCACATTGCAGAAGTTCTAAATTGTGGAAAAATCCCCATCATCGCGGTATACAGCCTGAATTTAGTTTAACAAAGTTTGTGTTTTCTCGATAAATAAAAATTATGACTAAAGGTTGTCGATTGCCGATTATGTTATATGAAATTTGTTAAATATATACGCAATAAACGATCCGAAAAATTCAATACATCGTTGGCCAAATGGAATAGCGAGCTCATTATACGTATTACGGCTCTAGTCTATAGCTCGAACTTCACGGTATATTTATAACTACCTATATACATATACTGCGAAATGAGTTGATGAATTACTGAATTATCGACTACTTCAAAGTCCACGTATAGTCCTTTTCCATTCCATGCGAAAATTCTGCTCGTTTCTTAATTTATAAATTTGAATTTTTTTTTTTTTCGTTTTTAATTCCTGATCCGTTTCCTATTTCCGCGATTTTAGACTTTTCAATTCCTATAACTAAATCAAACCTATAACTAAAGCTTAAAATAATGTAGAGTATAGAAATTCAATTGTGAAATTGATTTTTCGATCTACATATATGAGGCCGAAGTTGTAAACTGGCTGATGTACCTGTGTATGTATAAATATATATACTCGAGGTTAATAAAGACGAGTGTATTGAATTGAGAGTAAGAGTAAAGCCGCGAGAAAAGATAAAATGGGGGAAAAAAAAAATCCAACGTACTTCATTGAGTAAAATAAAGACAAACGTATCTCCTTTATACACCCTCAAATTAAACACTCGAATGTTTTAATCGCCCTGTGAAAGCCTGGAGGAGTAGCTCTTCATTTCGCTCACTCAGCTTTTCACAGGTAATTTATTTTCCACATACACATACACGTTCAAATCTGATGTGTATGTAATGTAGATGTATATGTTTGTCGATTATTTATCGCCGTTGCAGTTCGATTTTGGCGATGATTTAATTGTTTGGAACAAAAAAAAAAAAAAACCACCTCGAAAACTTGGCACATATTTTTTTGGTGAATTAAATTTGAGGAAAAATTTATGGCCAGTTTGATTGGTGGAATAAAAAAATATAGAAAATTAGTGGCATTGAATATTGACGAGAAAGAAGGAAAAAAAAATCCACACGACATTGTGAGAAAAAAAGAAAAAAGGAATCGACCAGTCGCACAAGAATATGTGCGGTTAAAATTAAATAGTGATAAACAAATCCGACGAGGATTCATTTCCTGTTGCGATATCGAGAGCTATAGTTGTTTGCTATAGTTTTGCGAGGAGGAAAACTGAGAATACATTACATTCTCCTCCGCGCGTATACCTATATGTATACATTATTATATCGCAAATAATGAAAGAAATATAAGAAAGAAGAAAAAACGGAAATGGGGAAATGGGGAAAGAACAAATAAGTAATTGATGCGTTTACTGTACAAACAATCACATGAATATATTACTCACCGGCATCTTCGGCGGTGACGGATTGTTGAGCAATTGGAACCGTCGATTGCGACGGTGCTTTTCTGGACGGTGAAGTCTTGCAGGCTGTTGTAGGCGGCTGTTTAAGAACACTGGTTGGTACCAGACCCTCGAGTGGAGGGTCGGGCTGACCCGGTGCTACCGAAAGACGTACCAAGGTCCATTCACCGGTACCATTTTCAAGGACTTCGACCTGCTGTCCCTTGGTGACGGTAAGTTCTCGTGATCCTGGGGCAGCTGAATGGTCAGCAACTACCCAGGTCATTTCCGCCACTCCCGTCTACGAATGAACGGTTAAAGATATTCAAAGTAAATATACATTTCGTGGCTTTTCATTTAGGATATTCGGAGGATTGTAGTTTTTTTTTTTTCATCAAGATGATGATTAAGGAGGGTTTAATGAGCCGATTAATTAACGATTTTTTTTTCAATCTTCTATCGAAATGCTCACGAAAATGAAAAGTAAATGATCTTTTATATATCCTCCGATAGATAATATCTTCTCGAATGAGATTAAATAAACAAACAAATCTACCATATGTATACGGAAACGGACCTCGTGATCGTAGTTTTTTTTTTTTTTTCCCCTTTTTTTTTTCATTACACACGGACGTATGTATACACGTTTACGCTTACTCGTTGTCATTATAATTACGCGTTTGTAATTAACTGCGGTCCGAGAATGTTATATCAACGATGATATTCATGAGTCATAATAACGCGAGGTGCAGTAGAGATATATAATTATTACTATGGCAAAAGTTGTATACGAGTACGTATGTACATACATTCGTATATAATGATCTTTGTTCGATTGTGCAATTCTACATGCATACGAATATAGGTAAATTTTATCGATCAAAAACCGCATAGATATATTTATTATTCATCTATTTTCTATAACGTTCAAAAAACGGGGGGTGAAAGAAATTTTTTTTTGAAAAATAAAAATTCTTCGAATTTCACGGTAGAGAAGCGTCGTTCGATCATTGACTCGGAAAGACCCGTTTTCGGGCAACTTATTTAAACGTAATGTTTACTGAGGTTTCGACAACCGCGTCCGATCCAACGGGGCAAAACGTGTTAGTCGCTCGACGGACCGTAAATTCAAAGAGGCAACCAACAACCTTCCGCCTGTACTGTTACGCTTCTGCCAGTTTCTGACAGCTCCGTGACAACCCGTGACAACTTATCGACCGGACCCGACCACCAACAATGTGTTCATGGTCCCACGGATTTTCCTTATTATATAATTTTTTCTCTCTCTTTATTTATTTACTTTTTGTTCATTTTTTTTTTTTTTTTACGTAACTATACAACGATAATTATTATCCACGTATGATCATTCTCTGTATCCTATTATACCCCGTACGCATGGAAGTCCATGTTCGATTATTTTCCTTATTTTTATTTTCATTTTTGACCAACCAACATCATAGCCTCGACTTTATTCAGTGAGAGTTTCAGACCGCATTAATTGACGCTCGTATTTCGAGGGGCGATATATCGTATACGTTACCCACTAGAAGAAAAAGAAAAGGAAGAAGAAGAAGAAAAGAAAGAGAAGTGAGGAGAGACAGGAGTCGACGTAGAGAGCGGAATTTCATTAAGTCTCGCGAGTTGTACGTATAAATTCCGATTAGGTTTATACCTGCAACGAGTTTACGTTTAATTTGGATACCAAACGACGCGTGTCTTCTAGGATAGTAAAGTTACGCGGTTGCATAGGTACAATTGAAGTTTAATAAATCATCAGATAAATCAAACCGTCGTAATTTTCCCCGATTTCTCGATCGTAAATAAAATGCGAAAAAATAATCGAATGAGCAAAGTTTTTTTTTTTTTTTTTTTTATCTTCCATTTTTCTTGTTATATCTATAAATGAATCGATTAATGACAGAGAAAATTAACTTCCAGCATTATCGCGTTTAGGTTTAAAACTAAAGTAAACCAAAGATAGGTATTTATAGTTCGCGGTTTACGGTTTGATTATCCGAACCCCGAACGGGGTCATATACATATCTATATTAATTATACGTGGTCAGCCAATTGAATCACGTGAAAAAAATTTAAAGCTTACGGCTAATCGGCTGTTTGTCGATATACCATCGTCCCTTTACCTATACTCTCTATTCTTTACTCTCCGCAGTGATTGACGCTTTCCGGATAAAGGACTCGAAACGTTACGATCGTGTCGAAGCGATTAGACCAAAGTACGGTATACGCCTCGACATCTGACGTATCTGTCAAACGCTTGCCTAAAATATACATTTAAAATAATAATTGACAGAAAAATTATTCGATCGTATGCGTAATCGTAATTTAATATAATCGCTATTTAACTTAACGATTTTTGTTCAATACGGAAGAATACCAGTTCGTATCGATTGCACCGCGTCCGCGAGTCTAGATTTACATCTATAATTTTTTTTTTAAAGAAGAAAAGAAAAAATGAAGAAGAAAAAAAAAAATTCTGTGTACGTTCACGCAGGTATTTGTCGGTGAGTTAATTTGACGAGAAGGAAGGTGGTTAGTTAGTTAGTTTCGATACGGTTAGCCGGCTTTCGTATAAGGAATATTGGCCTGGCATCAAAGCCGATGTATAGATATGTACGTACGTATCTACGGAGAGTTTAGATTAATTGCGCATAATAGACTAGATATAGGTACTCCGTAAAAGGAGAGAGTCTAGTTTCTGATTAAATGCTCCTATAGTGTAAGTAGCACGTATGTATAGATAGAGAGGAAGCAAATCCAACAGAGCTATACATAGATGTATACATATACCTATATACCGATTCTGTAAAGATTCAATTCGCTATTGCGAAATAGAATAATACATTTAACGTAACTTGTGTAGTTCACTCTATGCGTAAACTCGACAAGGTCGAGATCCCAACTGCGAGACCCGGTGTCCCCTTTCCTTACCAAGTTCACCCTTCACCCCACGAAGGTCAAAGGTTAACCCCGCGTTAGTAAAAAAGAATTATTTAAAAATAGGAAAAAGCGTGAATATTTTTATATCCTTTTCTATCATCTTTCTCACTTCCTTCTCTTCCCCCTTTCTCGATAAAAAAAAAAAAAAAAAAATCGAAGTGTTAATTCACCGTTTCTCGCGAATTTATTTTTCTCGCGTAAAAATTATCTTCGAGCACTGGCGGTGGTCTTATAAATACATGTATCGTTCTATAAAATTAATAAAAAATTATATCGGTGAAATCTAATCGAGATATATAAATGAGGGGTGCAGTGATGGATAATTATAGAATGACGATGATGATTTGATTTAATATCGTAGAGACACGTTGGTGTCGTGTGTCTACCTGGGAAAGGGAAGGTTGCCGGCGAAGAAGTCTTGCCTGGAAGGAACCCGGTGTATCGATGGTATGTTGTCTAGCGAGTGCGGGGTGCGGCGGAGCGACAGAACCCTGGCGAAACCAAGGCAAGGATATCTTCCGCCTAGCCTTCTGTGCAATTGACGAGGTCTTACTCGTCGATGAGGAAGACATGTTTCGCCCGGTCACTCAACCCCGTTTAATATATCCCTCCCTTACTCTCTCTCTCTCTATCTCTCTCTTTCAATAATAGTTACGTATAAAATCTTCGTGATTATATTTTTCATTCGTAATAGTTATTTAGCGTCAATGACGCGCACCCACCACGAGCTGATAATTCATTCAACGAAAACCTGTCCATGGCGATTTGCACGATTCGCCGGACAGGAGCAAGGGGACAAGGGTCAATCAAAAGAAAAAGCTAAAAGGGTCCGAGATGGGGAGGGTTTGAGATTAAGGATTTTATTTATTTTTTTCTTTCTTTCTTTCTTTCTTCTTTTTGGTTTCTGTTCCGCTGTTATATTACAGATGTGTCTTTTTTTAAATATATATTTATATATACATAATATATATTATTATGCGTATATATATAATGTATATAATATATTTATATGTGTATATCTTTCTTTCTTTTTATGATATATATTTACGACTATATTTTGATAAACATATATGATATATAATAGATTATATATATATATACAATGCGGAGAACTAGGCTCCGTAGAGACCGAGAGTCGCGGTGACACTGCTTGGTCCTCCGGCTCCGAGCGTCCTCCGGAGCCGGCGTCGTCGCCCGGGCGTCGGGCGTCGGGCGGAGGCCCCCGCGCGCATATACACCGGGAGTTGATGGCGGCGCGATGGCGCGGTTTAACGCCGGTATACGTACCGGGTTAGTCTAGCTATAGGGTTTAGAGTAGGCAAAAGCCTCTCACCATCTGTACCTCGCCGAATGAACGCGGTACATACCGGCGAAGAGGCGTCGTATCAAAAGGATCGATCCGGTCAAAACGCGAAGCGTAACGCGCCTGCCTCGTACTCGGAAGGGGTTTTCGTAAATTTTCATGAATTTTGTCGATTTTTTATTTTTATTTTTTAATTTCAAATGAAAAACGAGGATCTTTGATAATAGAAGAAAAAGATACAAAAAAAAAACAATTGAAACGGTGGTACGAATATCAGAGAGTTAAATTATACGCATAGTTACAATTGTTAATTTTATTTCGCGGTGGAATTAGAATTAGACAAGGGTTTGAGAAAAAAATGTCGCCGAGTTTAAGATCGTTGACTCTTAAGGATTCTTGTACACGTTGTTATAGGTATAGGGTCTGTATCAAGGGGGAAGAAGTAGTTCTGCGTCTAAGAGGGTTTAAGAGGGGATTAAAGCCACTTCTGCAGTACGCTATACTGCTCGTATACTATAAAGTCAAGCTGATCCCTGATCCCTCTATATTGCCGAAGAATAATTAGTAGATGGGGTATATGTATATATGACTAGTAGGGTGAGGGGGGGAAACTCTCGTTATATTTTATACCAGTTTTTTTTCCTTCTTTTTACGTTTTTTCAACTTTTTTTTCAACTTTTTTGTTTCTATTCTTAGAATGGAAAAACAGATTTTAATTAAACGGTTTTGCGTTCATTACTTTCGCTTGAAACACTACTGCAGAATTATAAAATTCTTTATATATGTATGTAAAGTTTCCAGAGGTCACATTGCGTATACAAAAATTTAATAAACCCCTGTAGCTAAAGAGAATTTTAATATAGTTCGTAGTGGTTATTAGTTTCGTTTGTAGTCCCATCATATCGTTCGCAGCTATTACAATTTTAAAAATAAATAAATTGCAAATACTCTATCAAAGCGAAGAAAAATAATTATTACACAATCGAAGTAACACGGAATATAGATTATCACGTCAGTTTTTCTTTGTTATTCTATATAATTCTCATATCTTGACCGCGAGATCTCTGCAACTCGTCCTCAGAGATTGAAAACCGAGAATAGATAAGAGGAGAACGAATGATTCACTATAATTTCAAAGTATGTGTGTTCATTGTTTGAGGATATATAACGACTTATCTTACGATTTAATTACGAAAATTCTACACACATTATTGTAAAATTTGTATCGATAATAAACGAGGATATAATAACGTCAGATTCATAGCAATTAATAATTTATCCATTTTTTAATTTTTTTAGTTGATGAAATAATGAATAAATAATGTCTCTAAACTTTAAAGTCAAATTTACCAAGGCTTCAAGATCTTTTCTGACCGACCAAAAAAAAAAAAAAAAATCAGAAATGTTTTTTTTCTTGTAAACACAAGACTTTTCCGAGAAAGCTTGTGTATTTAGGAAGGGCGTATTTTCACGTCAATTTATTGTCCCTAGACAAAGATAGATATAGATTTATGTAACTGTCTGAGACGATGTTCTATAATATGAAATTGAACAAGTATTATCATTGATTATGCAACATCCTGATGCAGATGACATCAGCTTAATACGTAACTTACGAGAGCCGTTTCTTATAAAAAAAGAAAATAAAGATGTTTATTTCTAAGAAAAAAAAAAAACTTCAAAATTGTCTAAAAATCATTCAAATCCTCTACTTTTTTTTTCGTTCACACATCGATCCCTTTCCCAAATTCAATATACTTCAACTAAATAATAAATTGAAGCTCTTACCTTGTCTGAATCAGTTGTATTAGTAGATCCGAACGAAGCTAATGAGTTTCGATCCAAATTTTCAACGCTGTCATCGAGCGAGGCACACTCTTCAAGATCTCTGCTAGATCGTTGACTAGAACTTTTCTTCGCAGGACTTTTGGGCATACTTAAACTGAAGTATGTCTCCTGAATAACTTCTCTCAATCTCTTGACCCACAGCTGCTTTGCCTCCAATGAATTTGCCCTCAATACAACACGAGTATCGCTTGTCGGTGCTCGTCCAGTCCAAACAGCAAACTTACACTCGTCGCCTTCGATGTGTTCAGTCACTCCAAGCTCAGAAGTCATCAAACGGCTCTTATAGATGTACTTTACCTGTAATTTAGTAAAAGTAAAATAAATTTCTGTGAATAAAAATGATCGGGTCTCGTTTACATCGCAAGATTTTTAATGCTTCTTACCTTCCCAGCTGAATCCTTCACCTCTTTACTGAACAGCAAGTACAATTCGAACAGAAATATGTGCCGGTCTCTTCCCTTTCTGATCAACTGTTTAGGATCCCAAACTGTGAATGAATCTTGAAGCACGACATCTCCTAGAGTGTCTATCCTCACGTCACAACCCTCCAAAAGACTCAGATGCAAAGCGTCGTTTGCTTTTTTAGGCACGTTTAGCATAACTTCTAAACCATCTTTTATCTCTCCTTGACCTTCCTGGCAGCAGGCCTGTAAAATAACGAATAAAGTTTTAGATTTTTCGATTCGTTCAGCAACGATTTTTCGTATTTAGTTACGTACCTGAAGGTCTTTTAGCAGGAGTTGGTACTTTGTAATCCTCTGAACAGGTTTTATCAGATACGCAGCAATAGGATGTTCCACTCTATGCTTACGTTGCAAGTCCTCGAACCATGTTCCGCCATGTGCGACTAGTAGTTGATTACTTTCTGGCTTATTTTTACAGTAGGTAACGTACATGTCAAACTTTGCAGCCTGAAGAAATAGTTTTTCGTTAATAGATGAAGAAAGATTACAGTGAGCTTGTTTTAGATGTGTGAAAGTGATTTACCCAAGTGACAAAGCAATGGCCAACATCCTCCGGCATTGTTTCATACTTTTCAAGTTCACGTAAAAATATATCGCAATGGAATTGATAGATTTCTTCCATGTTACTGAATATCATTGATTCTCGTCCCTGTAATCCTGCTGGAACACTGCCTCGTCCGCTTCTAGTTTCTTCAAAGAAACAGCGGATACAAGTCTCCAAATCTTTCACATAAGTCCGCTCAGTTTGCAAAAGTTCAGCCATTATGAATCTGGGGGAAAATTTCATCAGAATAAATAAAAATCTTTATTCTTTTTGATTAGGAAGGGATTGATTTAATCCCTTTCTGATAGAAATCTTCTTTTCCCATCATGTTTAAGTAGTGTTAATTAATCTCTTGGAATATCTATCTGTGTTATTGATTTAACTTACTCTTTTCGCCGAGCGGAACGTCTCTTCTCCTCATTTAGTTCCTTCAAATCTTTTCCTTTTATTTTCTCCTCAAGAAGAGGATCTGAGTTTCTGTCTATAGCCAGATCTTTGTGACCGTCATCCGACTGGATTCCCAAATCTCCTTCAATTTGGGTTTTATAACAGTCCATACGCAGGCTAAAGTCTTTATAGCGCTGATCAACCTCCGCAACAGATTGCTTGATTGCAGCAGCATGGGCATGTCCTTTTTCAACCAAGTTATCCGCCAATTGAATAAGCAGTTTAACTCTCTCTCGAGTTTCCTGCAAATGAAATAAACAGCTCAGTTTATAATTTGAAGAGTTGTAAACAATTTTAGGTAAGCTATTTGACTTTGAGAGTTTTTAATTTCATTCTAAAAGCTTCAATTCATCAATAAATCCCTTACCTTTGCAGCACCCTTGAATTCATTGTGTTCTTGCAATAACTGTTCATTCTCAGCACGATTTTTCCCAACATTTGTGTGTGTGGCAAGATAGAGTTCTCCCGTCTCTCGGATCCATTCTAAAGCCTGTTTCGCACTGCGTTCAAACAATACATATTGATGGCACTGATCGAGACGCTTCTTTCGCTGCGTCCAGTGTTCAAGTACTTTATTCTCCTTGCTCAACAACTCCTCCAGAATATCTATAAAATTTGAAAATGTTACAAGGTGTCCCATTTTGTTGTACCAAGCCGCTTAATTTTTTTTATTTTAGCTTTTAGGAAAAAAACTTCAGACAAAAGTTGTACAGTTCTGAGGGAAAAATTTCATAATGCTATGGGTTTTGAATGTTTATAAGGATTTATGGAGTTTTTATAAGGTACCGTTTGTTTTTTAAAATGGGAAAAATGGGAAGTGATTAATGAATTTTGAAAATGACTTGCCATGATTGATCTATAAAAATAAAAAATAAAACCTATTACTCTTGATATTTTTTTTTTTTTGACCTCATATTTTTAATGGAAATTTTCCTTTTTTTTATTGTAAAATAAAAAAATCTTTCAACCGAAAAAGAGATAAGAAATGATCTTTTAGAAAAAAAAAGTCTCCTACAAAAGTAATGTATTCTTTTATGTAGTTTAGAAATCTGCCTCAAAAAATAGGGGTTCCCATTCAAAGAACAAAAGTTATATACACAATTTATGGCGAAGAGAAGCTGCAAGTAATAAGGGAAAAACGTATTTCCATAATTACTATTAAAAACTGTTGAATTCACTCACTTTTAACTTTGTTCTCAGAGCCTGCAGTGCTAGTCTGGTAGCTGTAGAACTGCAAACTTCTATTAGTGTACTTGAGGAAGGTTTCAGCAGTACGACGAACGAGGGTGCATGCTTTGAGGAATGCTTCTTTTTGTTCCTGATGTTTACCAACGAGAGTAGGAACTTGTCCTCCTTTATCTCCACTGGCACACCAATCTTCATCTCGTCTATATTCTCTCTCCAGACTATCAAGCACAGATCTGACTTGCTCAGCTGTTTTATAAAAGTTTATGCTAGCAGTTACCAACTTGTGCCTTTCTTCGGCACACGTAACAAGCTGTTGCCATCTTTTTGTCACGTCTTCTGCAACCTCTCTAATACTCTTTGGATCGTAGTGATTTGCGCTCACCAATGCATCAGCTCTGTGTTTCACCTGTACAACAAATAAAATATTGATAATTCGTTCATCTCATGTCCACCAAGCTTGAAATTTGATAGAAAAATCGATTAATACCTGAACAGCGGATGTATGAGTCTTTTCAATGGCCACTTGAAACTGCTCATGTTCTAGTCTTAGCTGTTCAGCATCTTGAAGATTTTCCGGTACTCTAAGCGAGGCCAAAAGCATAGCTTCTCCATTTCGAATCCAGTTAGCAACGTGTGTAGCATCAGCCTGAAGTTGTACCAATTGAGCTGCCTGTTCTAAACGAACTCTTCTCATTTCGGCAAGATCTTCAGCATCCATTTCACGTTCGTTTAAAAATTCTAAGAGGACTTGTACTCTTGCTGCAGCACTGTGCTGACCGTCTGCCATCACACATACACCAGCTTGTTCCAAAACCTAGAAAAGCATAAAAAAGGAAGAGGGTAGATTAGATCACAGAAAAAGCATTGATAATGAAAGGAGTGGAAATTATCTGCTTTTTATACCTGTGCGAGTTCCTGGCCTTGCTGTAATACCTGAAAGGCAGTATTTTGCATGTGTGCAACCCCATCGTTATGGACACGGAGCAATTGCTCCGGAGATCCCTCTCGGGGTGGTCCTTGCAGTTCTTGAGCCCACATTTCGAGCTGTCCGCTAGCCTCTAGAGCATCTCTTTCAAAGACACGCAACCGCAGGCATAGTTCTAATCTCAATTTTCTGGTTGCCCATAATTCCTCGAGTTCTTGGCGAAGCCCTGATAGCCTGTCAAGTGCCGCTTCCACAGCAGAAACCTTAATTTAAACAAAGAAAAAACAGGATAAATGTTAGAAGTGTATAAATTAAACACAATTATAGCAAAATTATACCAAGAAACTTACAGATCCCGTTGTGTCTGGAGCATCAGTTGAATCTCTGAGTTCTTGGAGAAGGGCTTCTCCTTGGGCAATCGTTGATGCGCAAGCTTCAAGACAAGAAGCTCTGTGCTGAGCACATTGGTCCAACAGTCTTTCCGCAGTTTCCAAACTCTCTGCCACTTCGTCTTGCTGGAGTTCTTGTCTTAATTCATCTACCCATCCGCTGAGCTGCAGAAAAATGATATAATTAAAAAAAAATTACACAACGTAAATGTTTGATAGTTTTCTTCATCTATAAACTTACCTCTTTTTCGTGAGTGTAAAAAACTACGGCCAAATCAAGTCTACGACGACGTTGTTCGACTCTGGCAGCAAAACTGCTAACGTGTGCTTCCAATTCTTGAGCTACTGCGTAAATTTCATCAGCCGCACATTCCCCGGTATGAGCTAGTTCTTCTGCTGCTGTTAGTAGCTTTGTAGCATTTGTGTAAGTGTTCTGTAACAGGGATTTTTGAGTTAGGTCATTTCCCAGTGTATTCGATACGTGATTTTGTTAATTCAAGACATTATTAATCGGTAGTGGTGTATTACCTGTGCAACGTTTTCAAAGTGTTCATGACTCTTTTGGTATACTCTGGCTTTTTGAAGATTTCTACCAACTCCTGTATTCTTTCTGATGAAAACTTCACCATGGTTTGTTAGCCAGTCCAACACCTGCTTCACATCTTCTTGGAATAATCTAAATACAATAACATCATTGGTTGTATCAGAATATTAACGATTTAATTGAGAACAGTAAATCTTTCATAAATTTAGCAAGATAAAGCATTTTACTTATATCATGAGACATTTTCGCTGTGGTCTTGTTTTTAATATTAGAATGAACAAGTTAATGAATTGATGCCTTTTCGTTATTAGTCAATTGATAACACACAAAAATTAAATAATGAAGAGATTTAACGGAGATAATTAAGTGAAGGTATGATAAATGCCTGAACACTGTACCTCAAAGCAAGTCGCTGGTGCAACTTGACTTTGCGGGAATGCCAGCGAGCTTCCAATGCCCTGTGATGACCGAGTATCTGATGTATTACAGCTAAGACATGGGATGCACCTGCACTGTAATCTTCAGCTGGATTTCCACTCATACCACCGCGGCCATCCATAACGTGCCCTTCTTGACTCTACCCAATTTTTAATTAGATTTATTCACTCATACTGCCCACCGTATTATACATATAGGTTTTTTAAGTTCATTTTTAACAACACAAATCCCATGCAAAGTTCAAACCAAAGCAATTACAGAAAACTATTCTGGATTCAATTTCTAAGTAGACATAATACATTAATCGTATCAATTATACACAGGTAGTGGGTCGCATGCATACCTAAACAATACAGCTATGAAGGTACATCCACTGTTTTTTGTTTTGTTTTTTTAAACAGCGAAAAGGATTGCCTGTATTGTTAAGTGAATGGATTATTGAAAAGAATTAGAGTTATTCAACAATTTAATATCTCTGAACTATCGATAACGGGTTATTATAAAGAGACAGTGTGTTAGAGTAAAGATTGATCGATTACAACTTAAGTTTTACCAAAGAACACTGCTAAGAGATACTATTCATAGCAATTATCAGCAGCTGTCTTTTCAGTGACAAAATTATATGGAAATAAAATACAGAAAACCCAAGACATCATCCTGAAAATATATCGTAAATAATTTTTTTTAGCAAAAATATGTTCACGTTAAAGTCACATCTCATCACCATTGTTGAAAATAAATAACTGAATGAAATATAGGGATTAAAAATAAGCAAGTGATAAGACAGGAATAGAATACAAGCAAAGGCACACAGAACAAACTATCAAGCAGACGGACAAACATACATGTTTTCTGATGGCGTGGTCAATCCCCTGAGGTTGGTTACAGACTTGCACAAGGTGGTCCAGCTGGTAAAGGAGCTTCTTACTGGTACTGTGTACCTAAACAATAGCACCATCCAGACCCACATTTTAGTACATTCAACTTAAGTACATATTAAACCACCTTTACCTTTGCCAAAACCTGTACATATGTTACACCAATAAAATTTGTGGCTATTAGAGAATCGCTGAACTTACTATTTATTTTCAGCTCTGGATTACCGACCAGACAAGACCAAATTCAACTACTAAATATGATAATATGCAGATTTTTTTACCCAACAATTTAACGGTCGGTAGACCAATAAAGATGAACGATCGTAAATGGTGCAACATAGGTGTTGGTTATTAGCTCTTCAGGAAAACATTGCTACAGATAATAAGAGCACGGGACATCAAATACGTATTTAGTATAGGCTGCAATTTGAACTATTGTATAACGACAAAAAATTGGATAAAATCAATAGACTCAGGAGAGTGAATAATAATCTCTATTATAGTTGTAACGATGTATAGAAACTTAAATCACCTTTTATTTTATTGTTTGAAGAAAAAAAAAAAGAAAGAAAAAAGAAACTATCGTGAGCCTTTTGAAAGTATAATTTTTCGTCGTTTTACTAAGGCTGGAATAATTATCTTTAGTATAATATTGTCGAATGTTATTTTTATGGCTTGGGATTGGATTGGGGATTTCTTTCCAATAGCACCGGGATACCAAGCTAGCATTGGACAGCCACCAGCTAGAAACTATGAAATAATAATTCGTACATAATTGACGTGAAATTCATCCACCCCAGTGCTGCTGGTTGTGCTCGAGCTATGGCAAACGTGGAGCATTGAGCCTAGCCCGCTCAAAAGCGCTTGGTACGCGTTGTATACCTGTTAAATATGACAATGACTTACCAAACAGACGTTGTCTCTTTGTATTAAAATTTATACAATTACTTTCGAGTGATTGTAATAATAACAATGTATTCAAACAAGATAAATGATCGAAAATATTCAACACGCAACTCAATTGATATGCCTTCTGTCATGCTAATTTTTAACCAAAGCCAAACGACCGGATTTATAAATAGCCCTCAATTAGTAAGTCTTCAGAGTATAATTTGTAATAGGAATGCATATCACATCAAGTTGCAGATATTGCTCTAATTTTTATTTAACTATGGCTTAATTGGCTTTAAACTTAATAACAAAGGGCACAAACGAAATTAGTATATGTGTAATGTTGCAAAAATTGTTACGATGAAAACCACCGAAGCATTGTATAATAATAATAATATAATAATAATAATGATAATAATAATAATAATAAATAAACCATTAAAATAACTAAGAATATATGAACCCAATAAATGTAATTCCTTGTATCAAGAACAAAATGTACAAGCATGTAAATAAATAATAAAATAAAACAGCAATGGGCCAGTTATTTGCAAGCAAATGTAAACAAGACTGTAAAAAGTCTTTTTCGAATTCCGGGTGAATCTTACAATAGAATTTAATTTACAGACCTGAAATCAATCGGTCAATCAACAACCTATACCATTATAATTTATCCAGCCACTCACCATTGATTGTTTGAATGAAGACAATGAAATTGTCGATAATTCTCTCTCACAACACATTCAAAATATAAGCTTAAAATAATTATTTAAACAATGTTATAGATTCGTGATATGTAGATAATTATCATAAATATGAAAACAAACTTAAATCTCACCTCAGTGTAAGCCTGACACATAGCTTCGTAGAGAGTCTGATGTTGCCTGATGTGAGATTCAAGAACAGCTATTTCACTGGGAAGATTAGTCGCGTCGCAGGCTTGACTCCAACCAGCAACGCTGTCTACATATTGCTCAGCTTTGTGATGAAAAACTACGCTTAAGCCAAGAACTGCAGTCCGTTCATCAAGGCCTGCAGCAAATTCTTTCCAAGCTCTGTCCAGTCTGCCTGCAACGGCCCTAACATGGCCAGCAGCGTAATGTTGAGTTTCTAGAAGTCTACCAGCCATTGTTAATATTCTATTAATATTAACGTAAACGTTCATTGAACTCATAGTGTCGTGTTTATGATTTTCTTGCAATGTTTTAGCAGCTTGATAAGATCGACCAATCTCAACATAGTTTTTAAGGAATTCTTCCCTGTTATGGCATATCCAGTCAAACATTTTCTCGCAATCTTGCTCGAACAAACGAAGTTGAAAACATTGGTCCAATTTCATTTTCTTTATGTGCCATAACTGCAGAAGATGCTGTTGTGCTGCATGCACAGAATCTAAGTGCTGGATGACCAGAGCTGCCAGAGCACAACCGTCCGGATCTGATCCACCAGTTGCTCCACCTTCAATGCTTCCACCTTCTCCTCCTGTTCCGCTCATTCCTAAAAGATCAACAATTAAAATTATAGACCAGATTTCCAGAGATATAAGCCAAGTGAATTTTACGTTTTTCGAACATACCGCTGTTAAAACGTTGGAGGAGACGTTGTCCAACGACTTCTACCTCTTCAACAGGGACTTTCATGATCTTTTTCTTCATTTCATTGTGGAGATCGATTCCATGCTTTGCTCCACCTACATCGTCAGCAAAGTCCTTGCGACTTAGATCCTCTTGTAGATCGTCTAATCTATCAAGAAGATCTGCAGCCTGCCAAGTAAAGTCTTCTACAGCTAGCCGAGTGTCGATCCATTGAGCGTGATCATATTGAAGAGTTCCATCTAAATCTGCAGTGAGCTGTGAAGGATCTATCACCTTGCCCAAGGCCTCTAGACTTATCATGTTAGTCTGCAAATTGAAAAACGAAAATCGATGTGTTAGTTGTTATTAATATAAATTTCAATCAACGCCGACAATGATACATATCTACATATCGACGTCAAAAAGTTTATTTTTATGCACATGGCAATTGACAGGAAGATATGCAGACACAGATATGTGAGGTATATTGGTTTTTAAAGGTCAGCTCTTTTAAAAAAGTAATCTGGTACTCGACATCACGTATGTAAAGGCATCTGTGTGTATGTGTGTTGAATGTGAATGTGAATGTCAATAATGGTGCAATGTATTTACTCTTGGCACCGATGTTTGCAGTACAATGGGCAGCTTCACATTTTGCTGGTTCAGTGCATTCAATAAACGCTACATAACTGACATTGTGCCAAACTAGGGCACAAGACCCTGGCATCAGCCTACCACAATACCTATACCTGTTATTTCACCCCTTACCTATTATTGATTCAAATATTTACCTCAAACTTGTATTTGTGGCTTCCCAACGAGGTCCTTTGTTTCTGCCAAAAGTTATCTGGCTTTATTATGAAGGCAACGTGTACTGATCCAGGAAAATGTTCATGTAGCACCTGAAATATCAATTATATTGTATAGATTTCCAAACATCTCAATAAATACGAGAGTAATACATTCATTTTTTGTTTCTTTGTAGATAGAAAAAATTCCCTCAAATTTAGCTGAACTTCAAAGAAAAAAATCTATCTTCATTATTACAAACCTTTAGAATTGGTTTCACTGTGCCCCAAGTTGCACCCCGCATATCAACTACCACAGTGAATCCAAGTCCTCTGGCTTCGTCATTCGGAATGGCTAGAAGATATTGTAAAAGACGACGATAGTCCTCTGGTTTAGCACGTTCACGTCTTGGTGTTGTTGGGAATACGAGGACCGGACCACCCCGACGATCTCGTCCTCCTGGTAGTATTGCTAATCGTTCTTGTAGCAGAGGTAGAACCTCTGCTGCTCGTGTGCCATCCATAACGTAGCTACCTTACTGAGCATTCGATCTATGAATCAGACGTAGATTTGTAAGAATATTTTCAGATCATTCATTCATTCAGAACTTTGAAGATTTATACATAGAGAAATATTAGTTAGAGTATTCCAGATCATTTGAGGAATGGAAAAAAGATCTGCTTTCCTTTTCTTTTTGAAGCTGTAACAGTTCACTGGCATACATGCTGATAAGATAAAAGGCTATTGAAAAGTTGGGGCTTGTAGTGGTAAGGCAATACGTAATTTGTGGGGAAATAATTCTAGTAAAAAAGGCTTCTGCTTAATAGCTAATGGTGATTAAAGTGACTAACAAGATACTAGGAAGTTTAATACTTCCAACACAACGCGAGTTTTGCTTTAGCAGTAAACCTTGGATATTCTATTAGATGAGAATTAGTTCATTGTTCTATGCTAATGGGGGATTCGTGTGAAAAAAAACCTCATAGCATGTAAGAAAAAAAGAGAGAGACAGAGAGAGAGAAAGAAGATTCACATTGAATAGTCTGCCAGTAGCGAACTAAAAGTAATAACTGCATTTGGAAGTGAATTTCATCTTGGATAGTTAAATTTTACATAACTTTAAGATTATATTACAACTTTTACTGGCTTGAACCGTAAGCTGACACGTAATAGAAGAGAATTCAATTACTTAATTAAACATTTTGAAAAGAAATTTGAAACATGGCCTTGAGAATAAAAGAATTGATATAACTAAAATTTGACAAAAGAAAATTTGTTTTAAAATAGATTTGGAATCAAAGTAATTCTCACAAAGAAATGTAATAAATAAATTTGATTTATTGTTAATATCTTTATTTCTCGTTAATAATAATTCCACGTAATATCGGAATCTTTTATAAGCAAAACCTGGTACTGTGAAGAAAAAAAAATTCTATCTAACGATGATGATAATAATTCTTTGTAATTTAATTGACGTAATTTTTTCTTTTGGTCTCTTTTTTTTTTTTTTTTCGCTACCGAAATATTGGGAAAAAAATTCTTGTTTATAATGAAATTACCTTCCGAGATATTGTTGAACGTAGTGTGTATATATATAGAGTAAAAATATTGATTAAAAGTGAATAAAACTATCAAGAAATTTGCACCTGTTGAATGGAATTATTTAAATTAGCAATTGGTTAGCGAACCACGAATATGCGTGGACGGTCAAATTTGGTCAGACCAAAGCGTCCGAGGAATACAAACGAACATTTTATATGTGTGCGATTAAATTTTTTACAGGTGAACAAAAAAATATCCGGCTGAAATTGACGTACGCATACATATAATGCGTGGTGCGATAGCGTTAGAAATTATTCTACATGTTATAACATAAGTTGGTATTTATTATTTTAACATGATCAAATTATAGATCATATATAATTGATTAATTATTATGGAAACCAGACACTCTTGTTAGCGTATACTTATTCGGTTTATGTGACGAGTCATGGGGCAAATCAATCGGGGAAACACAGTGTATGTATGTGCTGTACGTATACGTAGTTTTGGAAATGAAGAATAAGATCGCGTGGTCATATATAGTTGTTTAGCCTTGATTATTTAAACGTAAATAACGTCCCCTTTGACATTGTTAGATCTCAAACAAAGCGTTATGTTATAAGCGTTGTTTTTTTTTTATTAAGAATGATTATAAATAGATGAAAATTATATGCTTGTCAAATCCACCCCATCGTTCGTATGTATGTATGTAACATACAACAATTAAAAATATTAATATTTCTTACTTGGATAGACTGAAGTCCGTTAAACGATCGTATATCACAAACTGAATACAACTGTTGTTCCTAAATTCAACAAAACTCTTAAACCAACTCATATTGCTCTTACATTGGCACATAAAATCACACAAATAACGAAAGAGTTACTTCTGCCATGTTCGGCTACAAATCCTACATTGCTGAACGCTGCTGGCTCTGCTGCTTGCTCATTTCTCATTCTATTATTGGCCGTCGCCCATCACGATGGCAGCACTCTACCATCTTCTAAAATATGCGCTAAACATGAATATATGTATGCGCAGACCGGTGCGCCTTCAATCGTCGCACTCATTTTTAAATCGCAAATTCCAAACTTCGGCTTCACAGATTCATTATATTATTGAAAAATAAATAAGCTTCAAAAACTTACGAGTCGAGAAGAAACCCTCAAATATGACCAGCTCCGTAACCACAAATCCATCCACTTTATTACCGCTGGGTAAGTGAATAATACGTTAAGCCTATTTCTTAACCTAAAAGTTTAGAGATTGGTTAATTTTTTTACCGATTATTATTGCGGTAATAACTTATAATGCAATTGTTGATTCGAAATGAAATTTGTTTTTATTTTTTTAATTGTGACGCGTTTCGAATTTATAGAGTTTTTAAGAAACCAACCACGTGGTGTTTTGACACTTTTATTTTATACCTACAGTCACGTTCTCTAGTATTTAACGCGCGACTTGTGAAGTTTAAAAATATACGAATAGATTAATGTATATTTGCAGAATTGGTGGACAAATGCATCGGTTCCCGAATCCATATAATAATGAAAAACGACAAAGAAATAGTTGGGACTTTGCTCGGTTTCGATGATTTTGTAAATATGTTACTTGAGGATGTGACAGAGAGTGAAGCAACACCTGAAGGACGCAGAGTAACTAAATTAGACCAGATACTCCTCAACGGCAACAACATCACCATGGTAAATAATGAAGAAAAATGATCAAATTAATTTTTTGCACCTTTAATATAATACCAAACTATAAAATCTAACAATTTCTTCATTATTTCTATTCATTGCAGTTGGTTCCTGGCGGAGATATGCCAGACACGTAATTTTATGTACATAAATTAAATCTTTATCAATATCACTATATCCAAGTGTAAAAACTTATTTAATAAAACAATATTTTTTTCTCTTTTCCTAACTCTTCCTCTTTCTTATTAATCATTTCGAATCCCAATTTACCTCCAAAAACTTCACAATTCAGTCTTCCAACTCTCTGACTCAGTTAGAACTGCGTCTATACTGGGTCTATCTTCTTTTTTAAACGACCACATTTTTCTGTACAATGCCTTGTACCTCCCTGATACATTATCATCAAGTTCATCATTTTCCGGATTCATACCTTTACCAGTGAGATATAAAATCGTATGAGGATGCAGGTCAGCAAATGGTAATTTCCTACTCAACATTTGCCAGGCCAAAACACCCAGAGAATATATATCTGCTGCTGTGGAGGGTGGTTCTCCCCTGATTATTTCAGGAGCTGCATAACCAGGTGTACCCTGAAGATTTCGAGCAAAAAATTGATTAACTTAGAGGATGAAAACTCAGAGAATTATCTTAAATTGTAAAAAATTCTGAAGATTAATTCGTTGATAGTTAAATGAACGAATGAAATCAATTATTGAAAGCGTACCCGAACCCCTGTTCTCTCGTCTACTTCCCCGAGAAGAAAAGAACTACCAAAATCGGTTAATTTTGGTTTTCCATCAGCAGCTAAGAGGACATTATTTGGCTTGATATCCGCGTGCACAACGCCAGCGCAGTGACAGAATTGAAGAGCACAACCAATTGCGTTGAAAATATTTATACGCTCTTCGCACTTCAATTCCCCCTCGTCAAGCCTTTCTTGAAGAGATTTCCCACATAGTTCCATAGTGATCATTGAAATAGCTGAGCCCTGTTCGACACCCAATATTCTGATGATATTATCGTGCCTCAGAGAAGTTGCGTGTTTTTCTGCATTAACTGAGCTATCGCTATCTTTTCTACGGCGTATTATTTTTGCTGCTACTTGATCACCTGGGAAATTATGCAAGATTGTTCAAGAGATGATGTATGTTAATTTACGAGTTGCAATTTTATACGTTTTTCAAACCTTTGTAAGAAGCTTGGATCACTGTGCCAAAACCACCGCTGCCGAGAATATTTGGTGAACAATTGGACAGACCATTGTTCAAGATTTTCATTCGGTTTGGAGTGTCGATGTTGAAGGGTGACAGTCTGAAAGGTTCTAAATTCCTTTCCGATTTGGTCAATTTTGAGTCCACATTATTCCGGACAGGCGTTTTTGGGCTACTTATTAGTCTTTAGAAAATTTTTACGAAGGTCAGTTTTTTTTTTTTTTTGAGACTTCAATAGTTCGCTTAAAATTACCTTATATTTGATACACATTGAGGAGACCGTGGGGCAAGCTTTCCAAGACCCATAACTGCTCTCGGAGAAGCCATCTCGAACGTTTTTTAAAATGTTTGATGATATGACTAGAATCGATTCAACTTTAAAACTGGTTATAGTTGACTGATTGCATGAGTTTGGGAGTCTATTATACGAGGGTACATAGGTATATACAAAGTCCATAATTCAAAACAAACAGTATACTGGATACTTGGGTATGGAAGTTATTGTATGTACAAGCATGTTTTTTTTTTCCTCTTAATCTTTGTAGTGAAGGAAAATTCAGACATTTGTACACAATGAAAGTATTTTAAATATTTTCTTTATTCTCTAAGCTTAAGGCATAAAACAGCTGCTAAGAGCCTATTACTAATTATTACTTTTAATACTGTATTTTTAACTTGATTATTTACAATAACTATAATTATTTAATAACAAGGATGATTGTGATAATCTCTCAATATAGGTAATATCTGTGGTGTAGATATAATAACATGTCTCATTGATATACTGTAGATATAAAGCCGTACCTAATGAAATCTATTTTGTTAGAAAGTTAATAATAATAAGTACCGTTAGTTTATAGCAACACGGTATTTTCTTTTTTATTATTTTTTTTTTTTCTATCACAATTATCTAGGAGAACTCGTTACCATTTCTCGATTATTTTAAGTTACATGGATAACAATAATTAAGTAATTATTTAACTGGTTGTACATACTACGTGTTGATCGAAGTAGCATCAATAATGATTTTAATTTTTTTTTTTCTTTTTCAATAACAATATAGATTAGTAAAATACTCTACGGAATCAAAATACAATATATTCTTCACTTTTCTCATATCTTGCATAGTTCATCATGCCTAATACATTATATTTCATTTATTGCGATACATCATTAGATGACTATCACTCTGTATCGATTCAAAATGCCTAAGCCTTTGCCAAATCGCAAATAACATTACAAGGATTTATTGTAAAAGAATACAATTTTAGGTATAGAAAATATAATATAATTTTTATAATCCCTGCAAGTAAGGAACTAACCAAAGGTAACAAGAACCTCCTTTCATTCACAATACAATTTCTCACTCGTCACTGGCATAGCTCATCTAATCCTGCTGCATACATTCACCGATCAGGTACTTTTTGTATACATACGCAGTTTTATAGCACCAACTTTATTGTCCTACTCCGAAATCCCTACCAAATACAATCCACAACTCCACTGGTATACGTGATTGAACTTATCTGGCAAGATAAATTACCGAATCTCTTTGATCAATGGTAAGTTTTTCTTTTTTTTCCCCTTAGTACAATGTACTAATATCATATCGTATACTTCTATTTTCCCTTAAGTAAAAGCTTAAGCATTTTGTTTCAATAATATTTTTGTCTTTAAATAACATACACAAGTGCCACAAGTGGGACAAGTTTATGGTACATACCGATTTGGTAAACCATTTATACTTAACAATATTTAATATCTCATGGGGTATTTTCTGTTCCCATACAGGTAGCTTTGATAAGGTACAAATGGAAATTCTGGTCAGACAATAGGGACGATTAATAATCAGGGTGTCAAAAGTTACCCAGTTTTTAACTCTCACTTCAGAACTGAAGTTTTTCACAATTATCAAATGATAATTAATCTTACACAACAGTGTAGCCTCATTATTTTTATATCAGCCAACTTTTCTAAATTATACATATAAATATACATATAGTATATATGTATATATCAATCAATGAAAATGATTAAACGAATTCTGTTTGGCACTCGTATACTTTAAATATCAATATATATAGGTATGTATGTGTATGTGTCTGAAATGTAAAATAAGTTTCAATGACCGTACGATTGTCTAAAAATGAAATGTTATCGCTATAAATCATAGCACAAGTTAAAAAATCTTTGAAAGTCTTAAAATAATAGATTTCAAAATCGGCTTCAATTAAGTACCTATATATACAATGTATAATACAACAATTCTCTATTATTTCTTAAATCTTAATATTAAAACTAAGGCAAACCCCATATATATATTCTTTGCTCAGGTAAACATTAATATAGTTCAGTTAAAAACCGTTTAAACATTTTGAATTACCCTGAATTGTCAAATTTAAAACATACTTGGGCTTGCAATAACGTTATTTATGGATACGAGAAGAATACTACGAAGGATAAGATAAGATAAGGTAAAATAAGGTGAGGTAAGGTAAGGCACAGTCTAACCAGGGAGGGGTGCTTCCTCATAGAAATCTGGCTCATCCTGAGTGTTATCAAACTCTAATTCTTTAGTATCAAGAGCACGTAATTCGGCAGCTGTAAAATAACGTGACATTTGGGCGCGCAACGGTATCATAAGGAGTAAAAAGAATGGGAATGCGAGGGAAGCTTGGGTGCTTTTAACAACCCAAAGTACACTGAGACTAAATATTTGTATCAATGTAAATATGTGCATCTTATAAGTCTGGACTCTTCGCACATAATTGGCTGAACCATGATGTTTAACAGGCATAAAGAATAGTTTAATACGATCAAACAACTGTACACCATTAGTCGACGATATACCCATGTAAAGAAAAATACCAATTAACACCGCCATTGGTATACGTCTAAGTAACGGCGCCATAAAAACACTCAATCCAACAAGAATTGCGACTAAAAGACCGCTTACTCTTTGTTCTTTGACCTCAACTATGTGAGGCTTATCTCCGGGAGCATGAGTAGTTGACATAATTGTTACAGAAGATACATGGGTCAGAGAACGAACTGAGGCTGCACAGCACCATGGCATACCGATAAAACCGCAGCCAACATTCATCAATGATACAACAACAATGTCCATGTGATATCCGTTGCCTTTGCGCAGTTTACGTTCCTTCTTGTCAATGATGAGTCTGAAAATGGATATCATTAAGCAATACGTCTACAAATCTGGTGAAAAAGTATCTATCAATTGTTGGTATAATATACTTACTCAGAAATTTGAGTTTCCATGAATACGAGGATGTAGACTAAGAAGGCTGGCACAACGCAGGCAAGTGCAATCCAAACAGGAATCGATTTCTCTTGCCCTCCGGGAGATATGAACCATGGTCTTCGTGTAGGTGCTGATGGTGTCAAACCTTCGGGTACACGTAATTTCTCTGTCTCTACTTCGCCTAAGAAATCCAACAGGACAAAAATGACGATACTGATGGGGACTCCAAAGTCGCCAAAAGCCCTCCTTGCACTACGTCCGAGATAATGGCTATTACGAAATATTCGTAGATAGTAAGCGCCGAGGAAAGTACCCAGGCAAAGAATCGTGCACATAAGAGCTGTGTTTGGCTGGTTAATATAAAATCCGGCCTTATCACGATCGGGAAGATAACCGGAAGACAATTGTTGCGATACAGAGAAATTATTGCTGATAGGAAATTCCCCAATTTCCGTCATTTCAGTAGTCATACTAATCATCTGAGTGGTTGTAGTTTCATTTTCCGTCGGTGCAAAGCAATACTCAGGAAGAAGCGGATGCTTTACGAAATATGAATAGATCTTGAGGAATGCCTCGACTATATAAAGAATTGATATCAGCCCAGTAAATATTTCTTCAGTAAAACGTGTGAACAATTTAACGAAGACAGAACCTTCAACACAAGCAATAACCAACGCTATTACACCGAGCCAAACGCCGACGTAAACTCTCATAGTTAAAAACTCCAAGCCGTAAGTGTTGCATAATTTGAATAAACTTTCATCGAATAGAAGAAGAGGTCCAGTTGTGCCAATGATTACAAGAGGCTGCGTCGCAAAGAGAGCCATTATTATTCCGGTCCATGAGGCGGAGATTAAAGTCTCTGATATACCTATCAAGTTGTCTGTTTTGTCACTCATCAGACCGCCGAATGTAATCGCTGTACATAGAGCAGCAAAATACATGAAAATTGCTGCTGCTAAACAAGAGGAGTTTAAACCATCTGTAAAGTCAGATAGATAGTGAGGATAGCGTCTTCTAATGTCATTGATGAGACCACCGAAAGGACGCCTAGTTCTGCGCAGCGGATCGTCATCGGGTGGTTTTTTCTCATCTTCACCAGCCAGGAGAGCTGTAATAGTGAAATAGTTGAGGAGATAACGAAAAAAAGTGTAAATAGTGTTTAGCGGCGGCATAAAGTACCGTTAAGTAAATTAAAAGACATAAAACACCAACCTTTCTTAGCAGCTGCATCGCTCTGTGCCGGCTTTGATTTTCTAGCCAGTGCTTTAGCCTTTCGTTTTCTAATAGCTTCGCTTTTTGCCTTGAGTTCATCGAACGGTAAAAGCGCCTGTCTTTCCCAATCGCCAGGTGGTAGAACAATGGAATCATCCAAGAACTCGTTAATAGCTGATAGTAACTCTCGTCTCTCATTAGCTTTGTATGCAACTTTATGAAACGATGTATTGGCCATAAGCGTTGATATGGATCTACCAACTTCGTGATAATCAAGGTCTGCATTTCTAGGACCCAGAAGAATAAACATGAAGCGAACAGGGATTGTGACCTCCGTAAGAGAGGGCATGAAGGCGCCTTCAGCCAGTCTGACAAATGCTATGGTAGGTTGATCCAGAAAATCCACAGCACCGACGAGTACAGTCGTAGCCTCAGCACCGGCAGGAATTCTCTTGAGGATGTAATCGTTGTGTGTTTTCTTCAAGTCCTCGTTACTGCTTGTGTAAGTAAGCTCTTCTTTCATATCAACTGCTGTGTGGTTGTTGTCGAGGGCCAAAGTTGAGGATACGATCTTTGGTTTAGAATCGCTCAGGTTCTGGAGGAACAATTATAAAGTTAGATAAAGCCAACAAACAAATTCACAAACTAATGATTTGATTTTGTACATATACAGGGTGTCAGCAAAAACTATGCATAGGCTTCCTTCAATTCGGAGAGATTGACATATAATCGATTCATCGATTCCTCAGATTGAAGTTGAAAGACAGAAGGTGAGAGCCATGTAAGATATTGTTGTTCACACAAAAATAGTCTTACATTTTTATAGAAAGTTAGAATTATAGCAATGTGTCAGCCTCTCCAATTTACTGTAAAACTTTTTCTACACCGTTTAACCCGCAGATTACAGTACCTCCTTTCAATTTTAAGCTCGGCAAGTAATAAACGGTCACATTAATTGACAGGGGAAAATTCTATGCTAAATATTTTCAATAAGCCATGATTTGATATTTACTATGTACTACTACTTACGATGTGAGAGACAAAAAGACAATAACTTTGAGGAGAAATGGTTTTTTTTTTTTTTTTTCAACTGAGGGTATGAGTTTTTCTGTCTTGCAGAAAGCACATGTGAATGTTGTAAAATGTCAAGTTATTAGCATCACACAATTTAGAAAAACAAAACTTCAAAATCCTGCAGAATGTCGAACAATTTGATTATATTAGTTAAATTGAATAAACTTTGGCAAAGGTATGTCAAGAAAACCTATGCTCTGTTTCTGGTGATACACAAAGTATATTACATACATTTCTAAACCTAGAAACAAATATGAAATTGTAAATTATGTACAGGGGATAAAAGAAGAAAAAAAACAAAGGTGTGATATGTAATACAACCATGCGCAGGCTGTTGCTATCAAATATCGATAGCTCATTAAAACGAAAAAATCAATGGAAGTGAGACAGGAAGGTAGATAGGTAAATAGGTGGTAGGCAAAATCAAAACAAACAATAAAAACTTCAAGCTGCGAGGATGTACTACTATAGTTTCATGGACTTAAAAAGACTGCGGTTCTATTTAAATGAATACTTTTGCCATATATGAAACTGGATTAAAAAATTTTACCTGAAAAATAGATAAAATTTTTTGACTATAAATATGTAAAGATTGAAGAGAGGCGGAAGCAGTTGCTCTGTAAGTTCATGGGCTAATTGTAAGACAGTGTTAACGCCGGCAGAGGTCTATTTACGAGGGTATGGGCAAAGAAATGAACTAGCAATAAAATTGAAATCATAATCATATTCATGTTGGGAAACGAGAGATTTACATGTTGGTTCACATGGTTCTCGGTGGCTTCTTGATCAGCCTCTTCCTCCTCCAGCCAGATTGACTACGGAAACAACATTAGCATCCGTCAGTCAAATCGTTTGTGGGGTATTTTAGCACGCATTCACCTCTACCTCACATTCACCTCCATCCTTTCTATCAAGAGTTTCTCAATAATTGGCACCATTTAGGCAGACGGTATAAACCGTAAGGTGCATCTGACGAAGTAAAGGTGAAAACGTGACTGTCTCTCTCATTTTTTTTTTCTACATGCTACTATCTCTTGGTTCGTATTGGCAAGAGAATGCAAGATTACAGTTTGAACTATGATCAAAGATACAGGAGAAGATCGAATCTATTGTACAGATTCCAATTGCACAGAAATATAAGACTTTCTAATATACATATACGAGGGGTTTACCATTTTCTAACATTTTCTGCAATAGATTTCAATATTTTAACACTATTCAGTCAATTTTCAATAGATTTCAATGTATTTCACAGAGCTTTAATTAAGTATCTCAAGGATTTTTCAAGGATAAGATTATCTATGAATTTCTCGTGGGGTTTCGTATATTTCTTTACGATTATCAAATAAAATATAATAATCGTTTATTAATTTTTTTTTTTAATGTACTCTTACGATTTTGCTATAAAATTTCACACATTTCTTTAACATTTTTTATACATTTCCCAAAAAGTTTGTTTCAATCATATCATCATAGATTTTTCTACAATTTCACTAAAGATTTTTCCAAAGATTGATTCTCTACAATTGAATTGATAAACCCCTCTCGCGATAATTCGAATAATCATAAATATCTTTAGTCAATCTAAAAATGTAAAAAAGAAAGAAAATAAAACCAACACAATTCTCCCTAAAGAACAAAAAAGAATTAACAAATAATACGAACAGGAAGAAACCTTTTCCCGCTAAAAAGAGGTGCAAGACACAACTCTGAGTTAGTGGATAGGAACTTTTATACTTATACTCTACGTTTCCTACATCTACATATCTTAATCAGGGATAAAATCCATCTGAAAATATTTGGAATAATTTCGCTTGTTTTGCACGATTTTCGGTATGTACCTCATCCCCGACCGATTTGAGAATAATATATACTTAAATGTAATAATAATAATCCTAATAAATAATGTAGAATTAATAATGACCTGCAGGCTTGTGTAGCTTGAATAATTCCTCTTTCCGCCAAACCGGAACCGATCGTGTTCATTAACGTGTCTATGCCTAAGAAGTAAGGCCCTCATAACAACGGGACGATCATCTTGAGAGATAAGATCTTCGATAACCATTTGTTCAACGACCCTATAAGCAACGCCGGGAAGATCGTGTTCCTCTAGATCGAGAAGACATACTCCGGTCTCAAGACATCGGCGTAAATTTAATAGAGAATGAAAGCTGAGTGAGGCGACATGGGGTCTTCCCCATCTATCAGCACCCTCCTCAACATCCTCTTCGTATTTAATCCAACGTGCAGTTTCACGCCATTCGCGTTCCTCACCAACACCGTGGAGCTCGTCAAGCTGGACGAAAACCTCGTGGGGTGAATGATCGTACATTTTTTTAAATGTATCGTGAATTATTCCACCCTGCATTTTTCTACCGATATGTACGGTTGAATTATGGCCAGTTTTATGACGACGCATACCGCGGGCGTCGTCGCTTCTGTGCGATTCTAGACCATCGATGTCTAACTCTTGAAGAGTACTTGCTTCGTCGGGTTGGACGCTTACACGACGTCCTAAACCCGCGCTTCCATCCGTTATACCAGCACCCGAACGTTTTCTCCATTGCGGATCTTCCTGGAGGGAATATTTCCTTGACGATTTGTGATGATGGCGTCTGAAAAAATAGGTTTCATCGTGACGTATAAAGAATTTCGAACTCTCACGTATGCGAGCTGTTCAATTTCAAAATTTCGTGTATTTTGTGTATTTTCCCTTTTTTTTTTTTTTTTTTTTCTTCTTTTCTGGTTTTTATGTCGTCAATTTTACAGTGGTCCCGAATCGTAGCGACGCCAAGCGTCTTGACCGTCGTATAAGTCGTCGCGTGATTCGATTTCAAGTGAGCTCGTGCCAACTTTGTCAATGAAGCGGAATTTAACCCTGGCATTGAGAGTAGACGGAAGAGAACCGTCTGGTTACCAACTTTAAATTTATATACAGTTACAGAATGTGTGTAGACGTCCAAAAAAAACAAACTCTACCTACGGTACGTAACTATAAAAGACACGAGCGAATTTTGCGAACTCCGTGTATGTACATTGTGAATTGAGTAAAAAAAATCGAAAAAAAAAAGAAACTTAAAAGCTTTTATCGGTTATTTAAAATCAACGGGATCATTTCGTTACGCTAAAAAAGAGAAAAGAAAAAATAAAAAGCGGGACTCCAACCACGAACAACCGTAAAGTGAAATCGTTTTAAATCGTATAATGTAAAAAACCACGAGAACAAAATTTGTTTAAATCAGTTTATCGTAGTACTATATCGATAGATCAATATTTGTAGAATTAAAAATTACCCCGGGAATGGTTATCACTGTTCAAATGGCTTCGGACGATCTTCCCACCGGAATATTGAACTCCATAAAATTTCAAAATAATAATTTTTATTCAAAAGAAAGACACAAATAAAAAAATCGTTATTTGTCATTTTTTCACCTTTTTCATTTCCACCATATTATTTACGCACTATAATAAATCATCAGAAGTTCTACATGTATCCAAACAATTTTCGGGTTCATCTTAATTCCGTCGTCCGATCATCGATTAGTTAAAGCTCAAAAACGAAAATAAAAAAAAACTGTATAAAATATTTTTTTTCCACTTCGACGATCATCAACGTGCGCGATAATATAATCCAATCTACGATATGAATATAGGGTATACGTGTATAATAATAATAATATTGTTCAAAAATACCGTCGAAAGTCAGCGAGGCGATCGTGAGACCGTTCGTAGGACCGTTCGTATGAGACAGGCATGTCAAAGTAGTACTAGCTGGCACAAGTTCTCTCAGAGACAACCCGATCATTTCAAACCCAATTAAATATAAAACAATAGCTAAGTGGTACGCCCTGGCCAAAGGCCATGGCACCAGCCCGTCCCAACCACCGATTTTCTCGCTGCTCGCCCATATCCTGGGCAACTTCACGGTTATACCCTGAACTTGATGGATTTAATTTTAGCGACACGCGACTACCGGCCCCGGCGCAGAGAAAAATAATTCACAAGTTTGGAGGCGATTTGAAGAGAAAAAAAAAATTAAAAAATACGTATTTCCAAACGTGTAAGCTACGAATTTTACGAGCAACATATTATCAATAATGATTATTAAAAATTATTCAAGTTTTTCAAATGCGCAAAAAATATATTTGTTGTAATTTTCCAATTTTTATTGATGTTTGAAGAATTTTTTGGGGCTAATCATTTGTCAATTATATTAAAATCCAATTACAAAGATTTTCGCCATATTCTTTTTTTTTTTTTTTTTGGTAATTATTTTCAAAAATGAAAAAATAATAATTTATAGTCATAATCAGTGAATCTTGGCGAGATTTCGAGAAAAATGTCCTACGATAATAATTAACCGATTTTCTGAAAACCGTAAAAAAAATTTTTTTTTCAAATTCCATATGACTTGAAAAAAAAAATCGAAAATAATGCTGAAAATAATGAAGAGGGTAAAAAAAAAAAGGTGCTTACTTGTGATCGTGTTTGTGATGACGTCGTGTTTTTCGGTCGTCATCAGTGGCCGGAACTTCGGGAGGTGGACTAACGGCACCTTCTTCTCTAATTTTTTCAAACTGTACCCTGGGACTGCCAACAGCTGGACTTTCGGTATATCCAGAAGCGGCTCTCTCAGAAATTGGTGCTTCGTTTTCGCTGCCGATAAAACCCTCACCATCATCCAGTACGGTTTCGGCATCACCATGAGCCACGACGTCTTTCGTATCCTGATTTTTATCACCGCCGTTAATCAAGGCGTCAACCTCCTCGGCTGTTTCATCGTCTTCACCTTTTTCACCGTTTTCTGAAGCCACTGATGACAGTGGTTGATCGGTTAGTGGCGTATCCTCTTCCGGTCCAGCCTCGGTCGCAGATCCCTCGCTATTTTTTGAAAAAACAAACACGAAAAAAAAATAAAAATTGTCGTAATTTGAGGGAGACATTTATCGAACTTGTCATAAAAATCTTTCGAGGTATGAAATCTTCGACTAGACGAGTAAAGAGGCGAAATTTTCAGACTCTGAAAGGTACGGAAATCTGTGACCAAGTATTGGGTCGGGTTTATGGTGACCTGACCTTATAGCCTGTGGCTATAAAGCCGGAAAGAACAAGCGTGAAAATCACTAAAGGGTTGGGTATATAAAGAGAGATATACGTGTAGCTCAGTTGACGGAGAATCTACCATTACCAACGAGACACATGCGAAATAGAGTAACGACAGTGCGATTTTACGATTTTTGAAGAAAAATTACAGAAAGCAAAATTGCGTTATCGTATAAATAATTTTCCCCTTCAATTCTAGGCTTTGATTTTTTTATTTTTATCCTTAGTATATAAGAATATGTAATAAATTAGGTAATAATTTTTCATAAGTACCGTTGGAAGAGTAAGAGAGACTTTGACAAATCAAAATTTGATGAGAAATTTCAGACTTCAATAAAAAAAAAAAAAAAAAAAATTATGCAAGTTGAATGGAAGCACGTTTAAGATAATTATCGTTACGATGTACAGAAAAAGACATTTCTTTCAGGAGGGTTAAAAGTTTTTTAAACTCAATTCTCTCCCCTCTCTAAAATAATTCAGAACGATCCTTAAAGTTGACGTTTTCTATGCCAGTATAATAATATACAGTTCACACGGCTAAAATCCATTTTCAAGTTCAACACAATCTCGACTCACCCCAATAGGTTGAAGTTGCCCTTAGTTATAAAGAAAAATCCTTTCATCCCTTTCTTATTGCTCCGGAAAAAAGGGTGAGTTTTTTTTTTTCTCTTTCTTTTTTCATCATCTTCAAACTCAAACAAGGCGAGCTTGTTACAAGGGAGGAAAAAAGATCCCTAAACTTTTTTTTTTTCAGGATACTTAATTTTTATTTGTGTTTTGTCATCCATCTTTCCAATCTCTTTTCTCATTATCTTAAACTGCTTTTTTCTTTCAGAAAAATCTAAAGTATACCCATCTTCGTTATCATCATCCGCGAAGAATTGCAGAGTTACGTTAATTACGTAAAAATTGAATTATTGCGTTCAGTTTTCAATAAATTTGATTAAAATATTGAAAACATTGTAACTGCAGAACATGATTTTTCTCTCAGAATATGAAATATAGAGGATATGTATGTACTTGAAAAATATCAAGGCTTATCTTTCGTAAAAAAAAAACTTAAAACGTAAAAAAAAAATGATGTTAAAACTAGTTTCGATAATGACAGTTAATTTGGAAGAATTGATCCCTTCAAGATTACGAGTCAGAAATGAGTTACAGTAAGATTATTGACAATAATCAGCAATTAATCGCGGATCAAAATATCATCGAGTTAAGCGATTATAATCGAAATTGACACAAGTGATGGGTAGGTATTAGAAAATCAATTATATTCCTGCGAATAAAGCGGAAACATTATCTAAGAACGCCATCGAAATCGTCAAGGAAATATAATCGCGTATCGATTTATATCATCGATAAGTCGTTTTTTTTTAAACGTCGAATAACGTTTCGAACTGTAGGATAGATTTGGATGAATTTTTTTTTCAGACAGACAGTTTGAAACTTCGTTGTTGCATATCTCGATGACTGTCGTAATGATTTCATGGAAATTTACTATAGAATTGCGTCTTACCATTAAGCGGCGTATTTCATTGCACAATTTTTTTTTTATTTTTTTCATTTTTTTTCTTCCGACTATAGTGAACTATACCCACTTTCTTGGTATAAACGTTACTCTTGGAAAAAAAAAATAAATAAATAAATAACCACTTAAAGTTGCCGCTCGATGTTCATACCTATAAACGCATTTACAATTCTGATTAAAGTTTCAGATTCTAAGAGTACGTTTGTCCTCTAGACTCTGAAGTCTAGTCAGTCTCTACCGCGGGAAATTTATCTATTCAATTACATATATATCGGTGAAATAATCCAAAAGGCAGTCGATACTTTTTCAATCTCGTTTCGAATTCACGTACGTCCCGATGCTTATTCTATTCACACAAAACTTCCAAACCTCTTAAACTTCGAACCCTTAACATACGTACAAAGTCTTGTGCGGGAGAAGTTTGTAAACGTATATATCAGGATCTTGACTAAGAATTACCGAGTTGTTATAACTTTAATCGGGTCTTCGTGCACGATAAATATGTCCCGGGGTAAATATACGTCCGTTTCTCTCTTCAGATTTTCGCCAAATAGAGGAAAAAGGAAAAAAAAAAAAAAAAACCTGTAACGAGTTCGCTAAAGGGGTTGCGCAGAAAATAGAACAAACATTTTATCATACCCTATAATGTACATTTCTCAATATAGTTCTATACGGTATAAGGTATAGGTACTTAGAAAAAGATTACAGAGAGAAGAGTAAATTGTGTTTAGTATACTATACTTGTACATACAAACCGTATATCCATTAATCACGATTCTACATTGTGAGAGATAATCTAAAATAGTTCGTTGCCGCATTAATAACTCAGAATTTCTGACTTCTGTCTGTACAGGGTGTCCCAGAATTAAATGTCCAAAATGAAAGGTGTCCTAGAGGAGGTCGAATCGAGTAAATTTTCTCGAAGAACACGGGGTCTGCGAAGTCGCGATCGCGAGATATCGCAAGTTAAAAAAAAAAGTATCGCTTTGCGCCGCGTCGAGGCGGCGCAAAGCGATACTTTTTTTTTAACTTGCGATATCTCGCGATCGCGACTTCGCAGACCCCGTGTTCTTCGAGAAAATTTACTCGATTCGACCTCCTCTAGGCCACCTTTCATTTTGGACATTTAATTCTGGGACACCCTGTATATAGAATAGGCTATGGATACTCAATAATTCATAGATCGATCTAGCCTGTACGATGGAAGGTAGTTAGGTATGTGCTAATAATTTACAAGCGTATCATCACTTCGCTCAAGGTCCAATGTATTATACATTTATTATCAACGAGTTATAATAAACGACCTAACTTATTATTAATTTTCGTTCCAATTCATTAACATTATCATTATTTCTTGTCGTATTTTTGGAATCGTAATCCAGCTGCGATTTTATACCGACAAAAATCCCCCGTCTGTCGTCGTAAAATCGAGCCCGCATCACGATTCGTATATAAAAATTTGGAAGAATTTTTATTTTTTTTTTCCTATATCGTTACGACATCCGCGATATCGATTACGACTCGTAGATACATCGAATCAGAGGCTCCGCTCGTCTCGATTCTAATAAATCAATCGTCCATTGATTGAAATCGTTATACAGCGTAGTTATGAATTGTAAAAGATAAAAAATGAATTTAAAAAAAAAGAGAATGAGAATTTAAAACGTTGTAAATCAGTTGATTTTTATCAGTCATCGAACTGTCGTTATATATCCGAGAAGATTTGTATATCGTAGATATATATATTTAACACGAGATACAAGATAATTGAATACGACTGATACACGTGTTAGAAAAATGAAAAAAATTATCTAGAAATGTATCTAGAAAAAGAAAAAAAAAAAAAAAATGGAATTAACAACGAAGGCGGATGATGAGCGAAATAGTCACGCGATTATTATCCATTTTAATACCCTCAAGCGCGGAAGGAATTTTCTGCATGGACTTTAATTTCTCGCAGATGCGGCTATAGCTTATAGCTATAGGTATACATATATCTCACCGTCTCGCGGCGTCGCGTCGCGTCGCGTCGCGGTCGTACGCTGATTAATCCGCCTATTTTTTTTAATGACAAAATCGCCCGCGCATCGTCTCAGTGACGTCAAAAGTTTAAATTTATCGTGAGCACGTGGCGCGGTTGTATATATGCGAGATAATATCCACAATATTTTTAGGTCTATGCATATATATGTATATAATATACCTGTACGTATATATAGTTGCCTCAGTTGAAAATTGAATCGTTCATTTCTCGATTTAATAAGTATTTTGATATACATTTTTTTTTTTTCGTTTTTATACCTATATAATAATCTAAATATACTCCAATTTTTGTATAAATTTTTTTTTGTCTTTTTATTTAATTCTTTTGGGCGAATTTCAAGGCTGAAAAAAAAAATTTTTTTTCATTTTTTTTTTTCGATCATTAAAAAAAGATTACTACTTTATCGGGTGTCTACGGCTTAAAACGAGAGACGACAATGAGATTAGAGAGAAAATCAATATCTGTCCAAATTTTAGATTCCGTTAGGTAGATTAAACCGGTTATTTATTCGCTAATCCCATTCAATGTCACGCTAACGATTAGCCACTATATAATTCTGCTACCGCGAGTACACATACCTATGTATGTATACGTACATACTATATATCATACATACATACGTATAGAGATATCATAATTATTACGCAATTTAAAATTATTAACTCAAAACTCGGACGAGCCAGAGTCTCGCGAGTCTGAGTCCGAGTCCGAGTATAATAAGTGACTACGATTAAAAACGTAACCTTCGTTAAATTGGTAAATAAACGTCCTAGAATTTTTTTTTTCTTTTTATTATCCAACCCCCTACACCCTCCACAAGTCCACCGGGAAACCCGCCTCCGCAATCCGACAAACAAACAAACATCTCCACGGGGATTTTCGCGGTTTATTCCCTTGGTTAGCCGCGTGATGTCAATCGTCTTTGTTAATGGTATATAGACGATAAATCGATCGTCTTTCTATATATATATATATATATATAGAAATATGTGTATTAAGCTTCATGGACGTCCTTATAGCGAATAAAGATTGACGGGTGTCCATCAACGATAAAGCAAATTTTTTTATCTTTGTTTTTTTTTTTGTCTTTCAAAAACGATTAAAACGTCTTCAAATTCAAGTCTGTCACTTTTTCTAAATTATTATTATCATTATTTTGTTATGTCTGTTCGGGTTTCTGATTCGGAAACGATTTTGCTAAATCGTTATATTATACAACAGATATACATATACCTGGGTTTATAGGTATATAATAATCGTTTTTAGTCAAAGAGGAATTATCTCGTTCAAGAAGTTACACCGAAACGCCTTCACGTATAAATGGTGTTACAATTTGGCTCATGTTTTAATGGTTTTTTCTTATAGAAAGGATAATATTCGATAAAGGATGCTAAAAAATAAAATAAAAATACTCACGGTGAGAGATGCCGCCTCATGGATCTGGAGTGAAGACTTTTCAATGGCATATGCGGATGGGGATAACTTCGTTTACGATGTTCTGTAAAAATTAAGAACAGAATAACGAAAATTAATAATAAAAAAAAAAAAATTAAAATTTGTTAAAATGTTCAACAAATTTTGTAAAAAAAAAAAAAAAATTCAATTAAAAGAAAAAATTATAAATCCAGATTTTCAATATAAAATCAATATATGATACAAGATATCAGTATCGTCGTATGTAAAAAAAAAAAAAAAAAAAAAATTGTCTAGAATCACAAAATTTATCTATTTCAATTTATGAAAGCATAAACTTTGAGAGCGAGTCATCATTTTCATTAACAATTATTGTTTGGCTATATGTTATGTCCGTTCGCGTTATACCCTGAAGCTATATGCCTGCGGTATCGTTAGGTTTGTAAAGAAACTTTCAATTACCAAACCTGAGAGAAAAAAAAAAAATTGAACAAAAAAAACAAAAAATACTTCGCTCAAGATTTTTTTTATTTTTCTAACGTCAGTTTAAAGTTAGCAACTCGAGACTAACAAGATTGAAGATATAATAATTGTTATTGTAATTCGAATTACATAAACTCTCTTCGGTGGTCTCGCAATTAGTTTGAATAAAAAAAATCTGTTAATTTGTTGAAGACAAAAAAACAGAATAAGAAAAACTCGTACCCAGGTATTTTAACAAGCGATGAAAAAAAAAAAAAAAAAAGAAAAACAGGAATACATAAAAATTAGGTGTTTCAAAAGTTTGACTGAATCTCCTATACCTACCATATACGTATAGTCGCGTAACGTAATTTTAAATTGACGATTTATTTTCAACACTTTAAATAGCTCATGCGAATAAAGCGAACGTGGGAGTGAACGGCGCCTCGCCATGGCATCAAAAATTAAAAATTCAAACCTCGTAACTCGTGGGTGAAATTTTAAATTTCACTCCGTTGAACGTGGATTTTCTATAACGCGATGCTATACTATAGACAGACAACCGTGAAAATGGAAATAATATTCATCGGAGTACATATACGTCTGTATACAGCTGAAAGGGAAGCTGAAGCGATTCAAATACTTCGATGTGGGTGTATATGCAGTGCAGTGCAGTGCAGTATATTGAATTTACAATCCCACAGCAACGTAGTTTCAATTTTAATTGAAAGACACGTATACGTATACGACGTGAAGAGTATATTCGATCTAAAAATAAATTGTAAAAGAAAAATAAAAAAAAAAATAGAAAAAAAATGGCGGCAAAAACAATCAGCCGCGGTTCTATGCGGTTCAAAAATTTTTTAATACTTCAACTCCTGTTTCTATAATTCAGCTGTATAATACAATATACTGTAAGCTTTTCTGATATATACAGCTTGGAATAAATTTCGAGCTAATTTCACGGTTTTTAAAACATTCTAGGTATGTATACATATGTATATATGTATAGTTTTCTCGCGTGATGTTAAGCCGTTAACCAAATTGTCAAGCATTAGGTAAAATATTTTTTTCTACTCTTTCTTCTTTTCTTTTCGTTAAGCGAAATAAAAACGCACGCGTTCAGTCTATACAATTGAAACACGTATTGAGGACTGTATAATAAATTTATTATTATCTACAAATTATATAATAAATAAAAAATTTCCGACCCACGAAATTATCGTCTCTATATTTAATTTATTTACTTGTAATAATGAATTTTCAGAAAAATTTCTGTCTCTTTGAGTAAATTTAATACTCGAAAAAACACCGTTTCGTATATAATTAACGTTGAATATATCGATCGATTAGTCAAGCTGAAGTAGATGGTTAAAAAAAGGCAAAAAAAAAAAATAAAGAAAAATATGCCTTTTCATTCGCATAGAAACAAAAAAAAAATGTATAGAGTCGATATTATCCGTAATTTTGTAGGAAAATTTCCAATTCAGAAACAAAACACGATGAAAACCATATCTACTATTTCGATGACTCTTAAAATTATGCCGGCATGATTCTACCCCCGAAAATCCTATCCAGACTCTTACATTAATCGATTATACTTCGATTAGAAGGCAAAAGAACTACATTATATTCGCTATTATAAATTTCCGTATCAAAAGAAAAAGAAAAAAGATAAAAAAAAAAATGATGGGATGATTTTGTAATAAAATTCGTTTGGTTCAAGTTTGGAGGAACGAATGAGGAGGCGAATTAGCGAAATATTTTTGCTCAATAGTTTTTTGTTGCAAAACTATTATATGAATCTTTTAAATTACATGAAGGATACGTTAATAATTATTACTCTAATCGATTTAAAATCGCAATATGTGTTTCACGATTCACGAGAAATTTTGCAAAAAATTAGGAGTTTCTCTATTTCTTGTTTTAGCGTAGAAAAAAAATGTATCTTAAACGTGAATATAATAGGTTCAAAATACGAAGAGACCAAAAAATTGAGAACGTGTTAAATTAAAAAGCGATTTACTCTTTTTTTAGCATCGATATATAGTAATTCAACGATATCTCACGTATATACGATACCTATTATAGAGAGAGAGTCTTGTTATTATTATTTATTCACTTCATTCTCAGACATATTTATACGCGAGGTATAATTTATCATCACGTCTACTTCATCGCGTTTCATCTATTTCCTTTAATATTCCATCGATTTGCCCTAAATCAATTTTTCGTCTATCCAGGGTCACGAATTTTGCGACAAAATTCGTCACCCTCGCGCGCCCAATGAATTAAGAAGCCAAACAACAAAATAACTCCGTTGAAGACGGACTTACTTACTGTACAGTATACAGATATAATGAAAGAAAATGCCAAATTCTGGCGGTAGAGCGAATTTTAGAATTTTCGATTATACAATTGAGTATTGACTGTAATTTATTTTTATTTTTATCTATTTTTTTTGAACATTATTCAAATTTTTTAGTTACACTCACGATTAAAATCACGTTCTCCATATCGAGGCGGTGCTCCTCGTTCGCGATCTGATCCAGCCGATTCTGAGGGAGATCCCAGCCTGGAAACGTTGAATTTTTCCCCCGTGTCCATCGCGAACACCTTCTCCATCTCCTCGTCCAATTCTGGTCCCGTCTCCGTGCCATGCCCGTCGGCCTTTAAAAAACAAATTAAAATTTGAAAAAAAAATATAAATATATATGTATTTAGAGAATCAGTTGCAGTAAATCAGTCGCTAGACAAAATCAGTCCTCCTTCTCTGACTATCTATCTCTCTCTCTTTCCTCGGCTCTTGTCAAAGAAAAAAGAAAAGATGAATTTGATGGTCGTAATTATATAGGAAAAAGAAAAATTGGCGGGAAAATCTACGAGGTTTTTATTATACGGATAAGGTAATAATTATGTCATCATAATTATCATTATACGGTTATAAAACAGACGGAAATTAGTCTCGTTAATATATTTTATATGAAAATGATCATTATTGTCATTGATATTACTATAATTATCGTATAATCATTGTTATCTGTAATATACACTCGTGTGTCTCAATTAAATCACTTAATTAAGTTTCGCGAGTCGATTGGCGAGAAAAAAAAAAAAAAAAAAAAAAAAAAAAACCTAATCGAAACGATGAAATACTGAAAATAGTTCAAATTAAACTTAGAATAATTCGAAAAAAGAAAAAGTAACTAATTAATCGAACACTGCAGCACCTATAATAAGAGTTTCAATTTTTCACCTGTTACGAACTTTGGATGAGAATAAATAAATAATAATAAGGAGAGGAATTTTTTTTTTTTTTTTTTTTCGATTTTATAGGGGTGAGAAAAAAATCGCTCAACAAGACGCGTTTCGATAAGGGCAAAAGATCACAGCTTGGATCAGAACGAAAATTAATAACTAGATTCTTTGGTGGAAAAAAAATCACAAATTTTTACATTTTCTTCACCTGCTGTTTTTTTTTTTTTTTTTTTTTTTCTTTTTAGGAACTTACTAACAAATACTCTTAGGAAAACGAAAAAATTAAGTCACGAAAATATTTTTCACACGGTCCCAACGATAAAATATTTCAAGTACAGCAAAAAAAACCTTTCGCACAGACCATAATTTGAACCGTGAATAAAGAGATTTTTTGATCTACTGGAAGGTAAAAAGAAAAAAAAAAAAATGAGAAAATGAACTAATTACAGATAATTATGTGGATTGTTTGGGGACCTGGTGAGTCCGCAGGGATCGGCGTATCCAACGAAGGACTTTGCCGCGCGCTCGTTGAAGAAACGACTTCCCGGTGGAACTACCGCCAGCCTCGGGCATGGCATCCCGGGCTGAAATGAGCCCGGAGTTTAGTTCGGCTCGTAGCGTGCGCCCCGCGATTCCGAACGCTGTCGCCCCGCGGGTCGATATACCAACCCCATACCCAAGAGGCTGCTGGGTGTCCCACCCGCGCAGCTTTACACATATATATATATACATATATTCTTATATACATATGTATATATTTTATCAAAAATATATTACGATTTGTATCTCGCGATTTTGTCGAAATCAGTATTTTATATTTAAATATCACGTCCTACGCGAGAGGAAGAATTTTTTAGATACAATAAACCGTAGAGTCAAGATTTATTTATTACAGAATCTGAATCTGAATCGAATCGATTGTATGGTCCTTCAATTTTTTTGTTTTTTGCATTTTTATTCCCTCAATATTTTATCGTTTAAAGAGAAAATTGTTCCCGAACCGCGGCTCCCTCCAGCATCCCGGGACGGCTCGACCCTGACCCAGGTTCCGTTTCTCTCGCTATCGAACGCGGCTTGAAATGTCGCGTTGTTATCCGCAAAGAAATATGTATTAGGTCTAGGGCAAGCCATTTTTTTTTTATTTTTCTTTCTAAATTCATTAAAAAACTATATTTTATGGCCATATATAAAAATAATTAGATATATACGTAAGAATCGACGATTTCTATGAATATTTATTAATACCATATATATGCGGTATAAATACAAGAAACAATATCATTTCTATTATTATTATTCCATATAAGTGAGTAACGCTCAGTGTTTGTTGTTGGACAAGTTTACTTGCGTGTTATAAAAATTATTTCAAACGAAGCTGCAGGTATTAAACCGTAACTGTCTATCACTGTTACAACGATAAACAATAATTGCTACGTAAAAATGAACAACAAGCCGAACGATGACGACATTTTCGATATTTTATATAGTCTCTGAGATAAATGCAGAAGAAAAAAAAACTGGCTCTTCTCTCAAATATTAAAGAGAAAAAAAAAAAAGATTATTTTGGCGCCAATAAATCAAATAAAGAAAGATTCATCGATCGTGAGTAATTAAAAAAATATTTATAACAACGAAGGATTTTCATTATTCACGTTCTCTCTCGTAATTCGCAGGGATTCGGGTCTATTTTATTTTATAATGAAAGTCGAAAATTTAATGTTGAATAGTTTTTCGGTTTCTAGTGAATAGAATTTAATCTACGAATAAAAGTTATTCGTCGTACGACTGAAACCGGCCATATATAGATTAGAGAATATTTACCGATCCGTTCATTCACACTTATATTTACTTATAAAATACCAGCTAAATAAATAAATGAATGAATGAATGAATGAATAAATTATATATCCCAAAATGTACAAAAGTAAAGAAAAAGAAGAAGAAATAAAAAAAAAACAATCTAAAGCACTTCATACTACAGATATTATACGGATCGAAAAGTTTATCCAAAGTACCGAAAAGATGTAGATTCTATGTATTATAATATTATAGTTAGAATTATGTATAAAGCGGATTGAATCGAGGGTCGAAATAGTCGTATAATAACACCTGCGATTCGTTAGACCGAAGTTATCCGATGTAAAAACGACGACAGATGCCGGTACGATAGAAAATGTAGAAAATCGTGAAAGCAAGCAACAAGTGGAATATCGTCGTAGTCCGTATAGTCGTCGGGGGCAAGGAAGTAGTTCATACCCTAGGAATCGTTGGGTTGGGCGTGCTACAGAGCGTAGCGGCGCACTACACAACGTTGAGGTAGTGAAACTGCCGTTTCTCGGGAGAGGCGGGTAGGCCTAGGTCAGAGCATATCGACCAGCAACATTAGCGACAGAAAGCCGCAGCAGCAGCAGCAGCGGCAGCAGCAGCAGAAGCAGACGGCGGTCGGAGCACGAGCCTCTCTAACCTTGAACCTGAATAAAATCTTTCCGTGCGCGGAAGGTGAGAGAGATGCAGCTCACCGAATCAGCTGCGTTGCTGCGTCGCGATGTAATAAATAGTACCGTAAACTATACATATATAAATACTTTTTCGAGAAATTGGTTTCTATATTTTTTTTCTTCGCTATTTCTTTATCTTTATCTCTTTTTTTTTAAACGTAAGTACGGCGCTTATTATCTGGGCTGTAAATCATCTTTAGTTTCCGATCCGGTAGACACAGAGATTCCAAGATGATAATCAAAAAAAAATTAGAAAAATTAGAAAAATTAGAAAAATTAGAAAAAGAAGGAAAGATACATTCGCGATAATTAATAACGCTTCGATTAGCAGATCCTCTCCGTCTGGATGGCACGCGATCGATTGATATTGCTCGGTATAATCGAGTTTATGGTTTTTTTTTTTGAGGCTTAGTTACGCAAGCTTGGCGAAAAGTTTACGTGTCGTTGTTGATGGAGGTAAGGGGAAAGGGAACGGGAAAGGAATGAAACTGAAGGGTAAAAGGAAACGGGAAAAGGTCGACATTCATATTTCAAGAAATATGTACATACCTACGACGTCCTTATATGTTTCGACTCTAATTTGATGCTATTTAATTGAAGAGAAAAAAAATTGGTTCGTGGCTGCCGGACACGTTATGCAGGGGGCTCGAATATATTAATTGTATGCCTAATAAATATGAAATTTTAATTAAATCATCGTCGGGCTTTAGTTTTGTATGGAAATCGATCTTTAAATATAGAAAATTCTGTAATGTACGAATTTCTGAATTGAATTAGGAGTAATCGATGTTTTTTTTTCTCCCATACATAATTCGCAATTTTCTGCCTGACGTATGAGATAACAAGGTTGAATTTTTTTTCAAACAGTTTATTTTCCACCGGTTTCCATTTGACGAATTTTGTCTAAATCCAGGATTACTACGTATCTATAAAAATTTGATGTTTTTATCGGTTATTGGTTTCCCGGAAAATGTATATATAAATATAGATATTATATCGTGGGAACAGGTGCAGAATTGAACCGAAGCTTATAAACGTGTAAAAAACAGTTCGTTGCAGAACGAGGATTCACGGGCGATGTAAAAATTTGCACTCGAAATCGACCATATATAATAAATATCCGAAAGAAAAGATAAATTACAAAAATGGAACCACCAAACAAGAAAACAAATAAATAAATAAATAAAATACGAATATTTTATCCCATATATCGAATGAATTTTGATTTGAAAATCTAATATAGAAAAACTCAGGTTTTCAATTTCATCGCAACTTTTTTTCTACAGCTACAAATTATATGATCTTGCACGTAATAGGTATTTATTATATCTAAATGAACTAAGGCTTGCGCTAATGGAAATGATTAAAAATTACTACATGCTCGGTGCTAATTAATGCACAGTCGGATATATCTGCAGTAATTACGTAACGGTCTCGACAGACAACGTTTCCCTTGGACGAAATGATCGAAATATGCATATACATAATATGCAATATACCTTTATATGTATATAGGTATGTGTATATGGTGATATTATACAGAGATCGTGTTAGCGATAATAATATGGTATAAAGTATAGATATAGAAATCGAACGCACACGTCGAAGACCGGGCTCGTAAAAAATGGAGTCACGCGACTCGATGACCAGTTTTTTTTTTTTTTTTTTTTTTTTTTTTTTTTCTTTTGCCGGAACGTGGACAGGGTGTTGATTTTAAAACACGTCAATTAATCAATTCGCGCTTCATTTCAACCCAACGGAAGAGACAAGGGCGTAGATACGCGATTTATTTTCATGAGAAGAAGTAGAAAAAACTTTCTCGTTTAGAATACTAATTTTTTACTTCTCGATCATTGTCGGTCTATTCCTATTCATCGGTTCACAAATTTTAGGGTAAAACTCCCGAAAACAAATTCAAAAAGAAAATGAAAAAAAAAAAAAAAAAAAAAAATCATTGATTCTAATTTTTTTGATTTTTTTTTCTCAATGAATCGTGACACAGTACATACATGTTCTACCCGTTCTTAAATATCCCGGTCTGATCGAAGTCTTCCTTCTAATTCTTCTTCGTCGTACTTTCTTTTCTCTTTTTTCGTTTCCTCTATTACCTACTTCTCGTCATTTTAAATCGAATGATTACCTCCGCGTTTCTAACTTTGACACTTCGATATTTACACGACATGGATTCGAAACAGAACGGCCTCGGACACTGTTGATTGGCCTGATTGTTGGCGGCCGTATGTCAACCGTCAGTTAACTCCTTACACATTTTTAACATCACAATAACGCAGTGTATACGGTATATATTGAGGATACTTGTCTATAATCTCACTTGCCATACTAGCGACGATGAATAAACGAGCGATTTAACGGAGCCTATTATACGTATTTCATGATATTAGTTCAAAAATAGGAGAGGTAAAAATAATGATAAGAATAGTGATAATAATAATAAGTGATCTACGGATTTTAATTGATCTTCGATTATACTAGAACGATTCTTTTTTCAATCGATTTTTCATCTTTTTTTTTTTTTTTTTTTTTTTTTTTTTTTTCTTTTTTTTTTGCGAAAGAGGCGCAACAAAACTCCAATCATTATATTATATTCGATACTCCGAAATATTTCAACATCTCGTTTTCTCGCAATTTCTTATGACGTATGTATAAAATATACTTATGACCGAGCATACGAGCAATGAATACAACTGACAATATCGCAGATATATCATACAGTTCAAATAATACCGAGAGAAAAAAAATTTCAACTTTTCAAAAGTATAGATATATGACTATGAAAGAATTAAGGATGAATAAACACAATATATTGAGTATATTGACTCAATTATGAAATGACGGTGCACTTCTTCATCTGCATCTTCGGATCTCGCTTCAAATTGTATTCAATGAATTTTTTTTAAATTTTGAAACAGTCCATGTTTGCGAATATTTGACATTATCAGTACAGAAACTTTAATCCGAATTTAATCCGACCGTTTACCAAATTTCTTATCGGGCTTCCGTAAGACGGGTTAAATAATAAAATCGATACGCGAGGTTCAAATGAAATCTAAAAAACGTTACGGTTATCCCGGATAATCAATAATCTATTATTTATCATTTGAATTCATTGTCTGTTATATACATATAATATATAAGACGTAACCGATTCTTCAAGGCTAAATAAATCATTCGTATATATAAATTGTTGAAAATTTTTCTCGGTATGGAAAAATTCACCGCGCCTGTGTAAAACTGAGATAAAAAGAAACGTTATACGCCTGTGCTTTGCGTGTCACGAGAAGCAAAAAAAAAAAAAAAAAAAAAAAAAAAGAAGGTATATATCTACGGTGAAATTTGACAAAAACTTAATCAAGGGCAACGAACACGTCGGTCTATGATAATAATTTATGGATAAATTAGTCTCTAACACAATTTTTCGATATATTATTTCCCGTATTTTTTACTTATTCAATTCACCAGTAAATCGAGAACTCGTGACGCGTACGTGACACGTTAGGAAAGATTTCTCTCTGTTTATAGAATTATAAAGTTTCGTCCTTGCTCCCCTTGTCGCAGGTTTTTATAAATAGTAACAAACAAACGTTAAAAAAAGAAAAGAAAAAATATATATATATATATACATGAGATCGTACTAAAACGTGAAATCAATTAAATTAACATTAATCCGTGATACAAAATTTCCTTGTTAAGATGAAATTTGTTTTTTAGTTTTTATTCCTTTCATTTGTTTTCGACGTATTCAAATCAGCAAATTGAATACGGTGAAGGTGTGTTAATGAGGTGTAATTAAAAAATGAGGAAAAAAAAATTAAGTTATTGCGGAGTACGGAGTATAATAATGCGCCCGGATATCAGTTTGAAACGTACGAAATGATGCGATCCCGAACTAATTACAATCTCTATACCAACGTGTATATTTTTTCTTCATACGTATTACATGTACAGTTAGTTGATTATTCTACAATTAATAATTCAACAGGTAGGTAGGTAGATATAGGTAGGTATGTATTTTAAATGCTCTAGACTGACGTGGTGGGTTTTTTTTTTTTAGAAGTTATTTATATTAACCGAGAATACTCTCACACCTATATATATATATGTATAATTATCTATATAAAAAAAATTATTATTTGTAGTATACATAGGTATATGTGTTACGTTAATAATAAGAGAAAAAAAAAAAATAAATAAATGAAATAAAAATAAAAATTATCTCGGTTAACCAACGAACTCATTTTAAATGATTAAGACACAACTAGTTATATATTGATCTGTATTATATGTATACCTACGTATGTATGTATATATTGTATATGTACCTGTGTAGTTTAGCTGTAAATTTAATGCGGTCATGTCATAAATACATATAATAAAACCGTCAAATTCTATATTTATATAATTTACGACAGGCTATGTAAGAATCTATTAGATACAGGTATATAGTTCTAATGATCAATAATCTTCATTCGTATATTATACACAGAATCGATCTAAAGAAAAAAAAAAAAATTCACCAAAGAAGTTTAAGGATTTGCATGTTTTTCAAAATTGTAAAAAAAAAAAAAAAAAAAAATCATCTTTCTTCCCAAAATCAATTTTTTTACGGTGAAATTAAAAATTATTCGATACGCATAAGTTACAGCTCGATGTAATTTTTGTTAAATGCATTTATAATATATTATATAAAACTTAATTTTCCGCGGTTAATTACTTCTCTATAATCATTTTGTTCGTCTATAAGGTATATCTGTGATATATGATCTTCTATTGTATCTGAATTTTATCCGCACGAGAACGGAAAACGGAAAACGGAATAGATAAAGATAAGGAAAGAAAAAAAAAAAAAAAACCAACGAGAGAATCCGGTTGATCTTTTACAATGTTTAAGGATTTATATCACATACAGATAATATAATATATAATACACCGTTTAACGGTGATAAAACACTTGTATTTATATACAGGTAGCCGGTGAAGTATATATATGTAATATATAATCGATGAAATACTAAATAACGAAGTAAATACAATTATCGAAGGGAGAGTAACGGGAAAATACTTAACGATCGTGTGATTAAAAAAAGAAAAACAAATTTCACGATTCGCAGAAATTTTGTAACGAAAAATTGTTTTCTATTTTATTTTCTTTCTGAATAGGAAAACTGACGAAGCAGTCAAAGGATTTCGATAATATCTGCTGCAGTATAAAAAATATAAAAAAAAATAAAAAAATCTGAGATTCAACTAGAACAAGACAACGAAGAAAAAATCTGAATGACTGTTTAATTATGAGAAATGATCGAAGAAATCGAAATGATATCGGTAATAATAAAAAAAAAAAATAAAAAATAAAAATAAAAAAACCACTCACCGAACTTCTTTTTCCAAAACCAAGGAATGACAATTTCCTCTTCGTTCCTGGGGTCCGTTTTTCCATATTATCCATGATCTTATTATCTAGGGTGTAAACTTTTTCCTAGGTGCTCGGCCAATCCTAAGCTGTGATGGAGATGTCCACATGTGGAGGAGACGCTGCGATGGCAACTCCGTCCTGCTAGCTGCTGCAACAGAAGTTAACTGACTAGGACCACAGCCATACCGCAGAGAACTATACTATCTACTACTTAGGTAGGTAGGTAGGTAGGTAGGTAGCTAAGAGGTAGGTAGGTAGGTAGTAGTCAACGTCAAAGTCTGCAGGACGTACAGCAGCAGCAGCAGCAGCGACGACGACAACTACGACAACGACGAGTACGAACGAGTCAACAAGAAAACACGCGGTTCTAATCCATCGCGACAGCTCTACCAGCCACGAAACAATTCAGTCCTTTAAATAATTCTTACAGAATGGTGAGAAAAAGAGAAGAAGAAAAGAAAGGAAAAAAACGTATACGTACGTTGAACAGGAAATAAAAATAATAATTTGAGTTTATACGTGAAGAGATAAGTCGAGGGATTATAATTGTCAAAATAGTAGATAAATATCATCGTTATGTCCTATACGTATACATATATATATATATATACATATAAGGTATCAAGAATATAAATCCGTAATAAAATTACTACGTGAGCGATTCGTTTTATATATATGTAGCTCTTTTTCTTTCTTTCAATTAATATATCGATAAATACGATTGTCCGGTAGTACCTCGTCCCATATAGCTCAGCTACGATTTGCTACTGACACCAGACTGAGCTACAATAAGACGCAAATAGTAGCGTATCTATCTCTCTCTTTATTCCATAGTCTATAATACTCCGCACATACATATATCCACAAGTATCGAATTATTAAACCTCGAGGGATGAATAATACATTACTTATAGTTATTATTGTATAGATTAGGTAGATAGTTATATAAAAACTGAATTTCTTGCCGATGTTTAAAGAGGATTAAGTTAAAATCGTACACATGAATATTTCACCCAATATCCCATACACACATAATTTTATTCGTCTCAATTCGCTGAGACTGATGTCTAAAAAAAATTGTTTAATGAAATAAAAATGAATGCTCCATTTTATATTATTATTATTATTATTGTTATTATTATTTTTTTACTATAGCAAGCTACTGTTTTCATTATTCGTCACTCGTAATAAAACACCTGGGCATTTGTTGTATACGGTTTACGATCTTACAGCAGTGCAGTGCAGTGCAAATATATATAGGTATATATCGGTCGAAAAAATATATCTCGAATTAATAATAATTATCATCTCCCGCGCTGCATATGTCCCGTCAATTATTGTAGATAGATAGGTAAGTATAGGCAGGCATGTCTCTAAGACAATATGATTCAACGACCAAACCTTGTTCGACCTTGTGCTTAATAAACTGTATAGGTAGTATAATAAGTTATGAATATACAACATATATAATTTGCTATATTACAATAATTCCTTCAGCTATATAATATTTATATGTACAAATATACATACATATATATATATATATATATAACTATCTTTGAAAATAATTTTCTACGAACGTCTGTAATAATAATTCATTCGACGAAAATAAATTATTAATCAAGATTGTTGAAACAAAAGTATTAAAAAAAAAAAAAATAACGATAATCAAAAATCGCATTCGAACTGCAATTGGATTTTTTTTTTTTTTTTACCTCTGTTAAACGTCATTATTTATAGATATCAAAAACAGATTATTTAAGAACATATTGGTTTATGCTGGTTATCGATGTTTTATTTATTTATTTATTTATTTTTTTGTAAATTTAAAAATCTTCCTAAAAATATTATGTGTATATATATGTATATATGTAGTATGTATATACAGGTATAAGTACAAGAATGTAGCCCTTCGGAAACCTGCAGAGACCAAGAAGATACCCGTCTAGTATAAACGGTGTCCTTGAAAATCCCAGGAAATGCAACAAAAGAATTTTTCGGTGTATATATATATATATATAGGTATATATGTGTTTCCTGCTGCACTGCAACGTGCAGGCTATACTTACACATATACATGTACCCCTACTATACTATACAGCCGTTGAAATTGACTATACATATAACAGCTGCGCGTTTACAATACAACCGTACAACGAAGAAACACACCTGTCCAAAAATTTTCACACACGTATGCATGTACATATAATATATAGGGTACCGTGCGTCGTTCGTCATTATGAAAACTTAAACCCAATAAACAAATAAACAATTTTTTTTTTTTTTTTCTCGAATATAGAATTACCTATATATATATCGTATAATTCATTTCCGCGTATCGAGTATTTTCATGCATATATCCTATCTTATTATTATTGTTTTTGTTTTTTTTTTTTTTCGTACACATTTCGTGCGAAAAGTATACGTGGAAAATTCCATTCCCTCTTGAACCCAGATCTCAGAGGGCGGGATCGGATATCTTATGCCTGAGGCGACAACGACGGTTGGGATTTATGAATCCAGGTCAAAAACCTCGTCGTGTAGGACCCGCGTTGCATAACCTTGTGCTACAAAGGGGAAAAAGCAACGAACACAGGCAGGCCAAGCAGCGAGAAGAAATAAAACGAATGATCCGAGCCTTTCTCTCACATTAGTCAGTAATATCTATGTGCCTCCTATACATGCACATAATAAGAGACGTTAAATTATTTTTACAGGACTCGTAATGTCTCGATGGTAAATAGAGAAACAGCCCCGATTTTTCTCAGTTCTTACGAACGTAACGCGCTGCTGCAGTGTTGTTGCAGTCTCGTGTATCTCCGCGGGTATAGAGATCGTAAGCGATCCCTTAGTTCGCGTCACGCGGTCGGGTTCGGACCGTAAAATATAAGAGGGACTCTTAAAGTTCTCGGAAACTGTACGCGGACCCAGAATTAAAAAAGAAAGAATAAACCCTGAATTGTTTTAACGCTGTAGTTTTGACGACGAACCCGTTACAATTATTAAACAATTGGAACAATTAAAGTGTACCGCATACGCGCGGCTCGGTCAATTTTAAAAGATCGTTGACTGTAATGTATAGCAGCTGTTCGCGATTTCAGGGACGTGGGTATAAACGGCGAATAAAAAATGACAAAAATGGAGAGAGAAAAAAAAAGAAAAAAGAGAACAGATTCGATGAGGCAAATCTATACGCGTATCTAAAATCAATAATGTATGATGTGCGTCCGGGATGGATTACGAACGAGATCCGTAGAGCGAAGCACCGTAAGATCGTCAATTAATACAATACAGGAGACGATACATAGATAAATTAATAATTAGCTGCCGGATATATATAATCAATGTTAAATTGTTCGACATTATTTTTCATGTTACTAATCAATCAATAAATGCTTTTGTTTTCCTTGAAGTTGATATTAGAATGACGGTAACGAAAAAACTGAATTAGAAAAAAACAAAATACCGCGCGTTCCATAAATATAAAACGCACACAATTATTCGATAAAATATCTCCCCAACCCTATATAAACATAGAATTGTATTTGATATCTCATTTTAATTGATCCATAAATTTCTCGCGTCTGTTTTCCGCAGGCTTATAAAAAAAAGAAGTTTTAATAGTTTTCATATAGGATCTGAACTTGCATATTAATAGAAACAACCGAGTAGCGATTATAACCTTAAAAAAAAAGAAAGAAATTTATTTCAGCGAAATAACATCGCGCGCTCGCCGCGCACTGCAACCCCTCGTATAGTCTGTGGTCGTTGTAGCGTCATGTAAGGTAGTAAAGTATCGTCAACGACGCCTAGGCCAGGGTCGACCAACGTCAGCTGGTTTAAGCCAGCATTACTAAGGCGGCTTCTAAAGTATCAATCGATCGAAAACCAGCATTATTATGCTTATACAATATCGCGTTACACACGGATAATAATAATACTGTATACCACATACTTGAACTTACGACTTAGAAGAAAAAGTTAATAAACTAGAAAAACTGCACTGTGATTTGAAACGAATTAAAATACGAGAAAAAAAAAGTAATTCACACCCCTTTTCATAAACTACGAAACAGTAATCGTTCTCGCTTACGAACATTCATCTTACCTGAACAGGCGGATGACGATGCCCTCGGCGCTTCCGTTTCGTAAACTACCGCGTAACTGACTGACTAACTATAACTGATCCTTTCTTGTTCAACTGCACAATCGGTACCAACGTGCTTTCTACGTTCTAACCCGGCTTCTTCTACTTCACTGACTGACTGACTTAACTCACTGACTATTCTACACACTGTCAGGACTAAGAAAAAAGAACCGGGGAGCCACGAGGCACGAGCGAGCGCTAAGGTTACTTTAGTTGCTGTTACAACGTTGTATCGTCGATCCCGGTGCAGGCTAAGCAGGCTCTCTTTACCTGTGCTTAGCACACTGACCGGCAGGCCGTCTGGCCGACCGGTCAACGGCGTCCCCCACCATATGCGTCCCGTACGTATTCACGTATGTACGTACATACATACATACTACGTTCGCTGAACGGTTTGGTTAGACGCTATGTAATGTTACGAGCTGAGAATTGTTGATATACCGAATAATAGCTGCGGTGAGACGAAGGATTGGCGAACTAATACTCTTTTCTAGTCTCTCGTATCACGCGATTAAAGAATAAAAAAAAAATGCAGAAGTTTAGTAAAATTTAGGACGCTGATCGCTTATACCTATACAGCTAATTCTGTGTTTGTATTGAGGCTGTTAATACGAGAGAATTATCGGGAGATCGCGTGACTCTTTTCTTTTTTGCATTTAGAAATTAAAATCCCGTGATTCTGTTAGTTAAACGATCTAATTATGATCCAATTTTTAGTCAAATATTCACTCCGCTATTAACCCCGGTTGTACTATCCGTACAAGGTATAGATAGATGGATAAACGATTTCTATTTTAAAATTCAAATATGTATTTGTACGTATTCACGAGGCTCGGAATAGTTCGGATTATTATTCTCCCTTCTTCATATTATACTATGTATATATAGGTACGCGTGTTAAAAGCTTAATATAAACTGACCAAATACATACATATTATATACTAGCGTAAATTTCATACCCAGATGCGAGTGTCTAATGTTACGTATTTTGCAGTTCAGCTAATACTTTTTATAATTATATACCGGGCGTAGTTTTTATTGAAATTGTATACGTATATATGTGTGGACACGAAGGAGATCGGTCGCTAGGAGAATAAGTTTAAAAAAAAAAAAGCGAAATACCTTAAATTTTTTTTGTTTTGATTCTTTCGAGGTTCGAGAATAGGAATAAAAATTTACGTATATATTCCTGATGTAGCCGCGAGAGGCGGAATATGCGATTATGATAACGCGAATTGTATATATATGCGTTTATAAAAGATATCAAATTTGATAGATTATTATTGTTATTATTTTTATTGTACTCACGCCGGGAAAATATTGAATTTCTTTATCGGTAAATACGAAACGATAATTACTTATTGTCTCATTATCTCACATAGCTATAATATTCAACACCATATACACATGCAGTATGCGTCTCGAATATCGTAGGTACTATAATAGAAAAAAAAAAAAAAAAAAATCAATTGATCGAATCTTTTTTTTTTCTCTATCTTGATCGTTTCACGCATAGGTATGTGCCGTATATGTATGTACGAAATTTGCAGCGATGCACGCACGCACACAATCGAATAAGTAAATAAATGAGCCATATCGAGATAATGGAATTAATATGATTCATATATACCTATGTGTACATAATAACGTTTGCGATTTTATTTGATTTACTTTATTATTTGTAATGAACATTCAAAAATCAATAGTTATAAAATTGAGTGTTATTTTGAATAATATATATATAGTCGTTTTTTTTTTTTTTTTTTTATTTATTTATTTTTTTTTTTGAAATCTCTTCGAAATATGTGTATAGTATAGGTATGCCTCTGCGGCTCAGGGTTTTTTTTCTATTTTTTTTTTCTTTTTATTTGAAACACTACGTAACATACGCGTTTAGAATGCGAATATCGCATGAAGCGAAAGCGTTAATTTTATTATCCACGTGTCATTATTGCAACGATTGCTAATATTCGTCTATACTTAAACTTTCTTAACGCGAAATTATTCCTCGGCTATAAAGCAGCAACGAATAAGAGAGAGAAAACAAACGAGGAAAAAAAATAAAGAAAAAAAAAAAAAAATAAGGACAGAAAAAAATAGATATATATATATATTCTATCGTGAATTGTAATGTGTTTTCGTAACTTCATCGTCAGCGTATAATAGACGTATATGTATATACTTATTATGTAGCTTCAGACCAAGTATACCTACTCGAAATTTCTATACATATATACCTTATACATATATACCTAGGTATAGAAAATAGTTTTACGTGAATAATTTTTACACGGGCTGATTTTTTTTGTCCGATCAATTTTTATGAATATCAATATATTTTATTATTTTTTACTTTTCCTTTTTTTTTTTTTTTTTGTCTTTTGTTATTTTTTCTCTCTTATCAATCAAGGTTATATAATTAAATTTCCCGAAAGCTAACCAGCCAAATATTTGTTCTAGCTAATGGCTATACTATCACGATAAACGGAGCAAGGAAAAGTTTTTTTTTTTTAGAAAAATTTTTTATATATCACTGTTAAATATTCCCATACGTAGGTACATAAATATTTGTATGTAAAAAATCAATTTCTTTATTTAAAAAAATATTGATCGCAATTATATATGTATATATATTATACTTCAATTCATATGTATGTACATACGTAGCTAAATATAAGACAATTCAATAATATGCACCCGATAAAAGAAAGTAAAAATAAAAAAAAAAAACGTTTCGATAGTAAAGTAAAAAAAAAAAAGAATATAATAATGAAAAATAGGAAGAAATCAACAAATATTCGTATGCATGTTCCGCTGCATCAAGCGCGGCTTATTATTCTTAAGTCTCTTCGACAATTTGAATAGTGACATTCCATATCGGGGCGTGATGTAAAGCTAAAAAAATGTCGGAGCCTATAACGAGAGCGTGACTATCGACACAACTAACTGCACTGTTATAGGTATGGACAGTAAGTGTAGTGATTGGAAAAAAAAAATAAAATAAAAAAAAAAAACTGAAGAATGCATTTTCGATTACACGCCTCATTCCGTATGTGTGTACATACATGAATACGTATATAGTATTGCGAGAAATTCATCAATTTATACATCTATGTATAGGTATATATATTATGATATAGTGTATTGTATTTCAACTTTTTGTTACACTTTTACTTATCGTACTATACATTATGCAAATATAACAATAACATCTGTGTAAACTGTCTGGTTATTTGTATAATTTAGTATATGTACATATTAGATATATAATGTAATATGTATATATATGTACCACATGTGTATAGGCGTATTTGTTCCTAGCAATCGTTGGTTCATCTATAAGCTACACCCGCATCCCTGCAGCTATGCATATACAGGTATACCTATGTATGCGTTAATACTAATTTCTAATTAACAAAAACGAAAAGAAAAAAAAAAGAAAATTTCTAAACAATTAAATTTCGTCAATTTGCAATCAAATATATTCTCATGGGTTAGCAGCTGAGATCGTGAGAAACGCGATTTCGTCATCATTAATGACCGTTCTTTAATTTTTCCATCGGAAAAAATATGAAAAATTGAAAGAAGAAAAGAAAAGGAAAAAAAAAAAAATGCAACGAATTGAGACTTGAAAAAAAAAATAAATAAATAAAAATTAGAAAACAAATAGAACGTGTGTAAATAAATGCGACGATATAATAATTATAGGCGTTCGTACAGACGTTAACTCGGTTCGAGGATTAGATCACGTTGCATGAGACAGAGTCACGTGCGACTCGACCAAATAAGTTACATCATCTATTTAATAATTGACACCAATGATATATGTGCGTGTATAACAACAACAATAATAATAATAATAATAATAATGATGATAACAACAATAATTGAACGAGAATTAAACCGGACTCTTCAGGTCGATTATATTATTAACGTGTGTATGTCCTAGGTGGTACTGTTTGAAGCTGCGAATGCCCGCGCTGCAGTTCTCGGAAAAGAAAGAAAATGTAACGGAAAAAAAAAAAAACGGTAATAATTATATTTAGAAAAAAAGAGTTACGTCTATCTTATTACAAAACTGTAAAAAAAAAAAAAAAATGAAAAATAGTTAGAGATATAGACGTCCTTCGTTTGCCAATTGGCAAAGGAGGGTATACTATACGTTGTAGTTATAGAAATAAGTTAAAAGGTGAAGAAACAAACGCCGTTATGCCATGGAGATTCAAATTCGTAATCTATTTTCATACGATAGACACACAGATACACATGTCTAGATAAATACCGACTCGAAAGTTTAAATTTCGTCGCGTGTCTAGTATATATTTTTACACATCAGCACTTTCAGTGTCTAAAGCATGTGACGAGTAGTCCGGACTTATAACTATAAACATTTACGTACATAATAACGGCGAATAAATTGCGAAAGGACAAACATTTCAGCGGTTCAATTCTACGAGCTAACGAAGAATAATTTCTGCAAAAAGGATTTGTGCAATTTTTCCCCCCCCGCCGTTAAATGGGATAAATTCTACATAATTATTTGTCCTCTTTTTTTTTTCCTTCTGTATTTCTTTTTATATGGACTCCGATAAATATGTATATTTAAATATGTCTGTACAAAGAGGAGGGTCTTTTGTACACCGATATAGTAGAGTGATACTGTTTAAAAAACAAGAAACCAAAATAGAAACAGTTAAAATAGATCGAAACTTGAATGAAATATTAAAATATATGTACGAATGTACATACGTACATACAGTTTCAAAGATCGAAATAGATTAGAGAAAGAAAATTTATCTACATGTATATGTGAAAATTTCCATATTTTTGTCAAAAAAAAATACAACAATTTCTCCCTTATTCTTTGACATTGACACTGAAAACGCCGGGTCGTACGGTCGTGGGAATTCATTCGCGTAACTTCGGAAGCCTCCGCGCTGCATTTCCTACTTCGCGGGAGTCTTATCTAGCTTATCGCGACCAACTGAAGGCTTTCGCTGGAACTTTAATGCCTTCACAATTTTCATAGGTAATACGCGCCCGGCGCTGCGCGGCGGTGTAAAGAAAAAGAAACGGAGAAAGACACCGAGATAAGAGAAAAAAGAGAGAGAAAGAGAAAAGGAAAAAGAAAATCTGTAATATGAACTTATAGCTATACAAACGCATATACATACATGTAAAGATTTTGATAAAAATAATTCGAATACTTTCCCGGAACGAATTACGAGGAGGGATATTTTTATTTTTTATTTTTTTACTTGAAAAACAAAAAACACGAAAATAATTCGATGACCTTTTATCCGTTTCCGAAACTATAATAGACGAGGGAAATATGTTAACGAATTTACTCACCTTGACGAGATCTTCTCAGTGCCAGCGCCGCGCGAATTAGAAAAGGAAACAAGGTAGACGTGTGGTAAAAATTCTTTTCTTCACCCCCGTTGACGTTCGCCCGGACACGTCGCGTCGACGTTAACTTTCGTACTAGACAGTAGACACCCGCTGGGCTTATTGCTGGTATGAAGTCCTTTGACTCCGTGGAGAGCAGCGCTTCACCACATCCATACAGAACAAGTATAATTATGCCTCTCAAGGCTTCGGCCCGTCCGGAACACCTCGGTCGTGTTACGTCTTGTTCTTGGCCCGAGTTCGAGGTCGCTTCTTTACTCTTCGGCGTTAAAGAGTCGCGCGCGAGAAGAGGCGTTTTTAAATCCACCAAACAGAAGAAAAATGAAAAAAAGAAAATAAATAACAAAACTCCATTTTCACAAATTACTTCAGGGATGATTTTTTAACTGCAGAAATTTGGAGCAGTCAGCGTTTTTTATTTTTTTTCACCTCGTTAATAATAATCGTGGATTCTCTTCTCCGGTTTTCAGATACTTATGTATTAATTATTTCGTATATATACTATTCGTATATTTAAAATGAATTAACTATCTTGCTGTGGTTAGACTTCGGCACGATATATTTTCATTAATTTTATTCCGATCTAAGTGAGAGGAGAAAAGTCAAAATATACATTACGTCGCTAGTTTTCATAATTTGGCATTAGGAATACGCGGAGATTGACGGAAACTATACACGTCAGAGTTGGCCGCAAACTCGTGACAAAACAAACGGTATCCCGGCTGACCGACCGAACGTACAGGTTAAAAATAAAATTCTTTATTTTTGTTCTCGCTAAAACCTCGTCATTGTTACTTAGTTGGCTTATCGCGCCCCGTGGGTAGTGTCAACGCGAGCTTCTCCCGTCTTAATTGTCATCGAATTCTTTTATTTCAAGTCACATCACTTCCCCTTATTATTTTTTACCATTCAAAAATCCATTCGTATAAATATCAGTTCAACAAATTACGGACAGTGGCAGTTCCTAAATTTAAACTTTACGTATACCTACGAAATCTCACGGAACAATCAAACGCCTGCAAGACCGCAGATAGAAAATACCTACAGGGGGCGTGACTTGTTTTTCCGGAAAGAAAAACTCCCTCTTCGTAGAATTGTTGAACCGATTTTTGTTTTCTTTCACTTCGATATCATAAAACTTTCACCACGCGCACTGATTTTATACATTTTTTTTATTTTTTTAGACCAATCGGAAGTTTGACGCGAGTATATCGCGGAACACAACGGCGCAGTATCCATAGGTTATATCCGTGATTGATATGTAATACACTGGAAATCTTTAGCGCGTTGTCGCGTGGTATGCGAGCAGATATTTACGGCGAACGTTAGCTATGAGATAAATACTAGCACGACCAACAGGGAAGCAGCTGCTACTGGCAAACCGCGGTCGCTTACTGGCGGACGATACGAACCGAGTTTCAAAAGATCCTCCGGGACTCTGTTATGGCATAGAGTTGTACTCTGGAGATGATGGTGATGAAAGCGTCAAATTTTCCAGGTCCAAATGAATATCGCGCGGTAACGCGCTACGCCGTTGAATATATAATTATGGCGAAACACACATCACAGAAAACGTAAAAAATTCTTCTCGTTCTTTAGCCACGTGGAATATTAACAAACTTTACATGTACACCTAGGCACTAATATGTTCATGGTTCGGTCACCAACATGTGTACACCACGTGTCCAATGTCAAGAGTAGAGTTAACAAAAAGAAGAGGGAGTAAATTCTAACCAATTTCACATGGTATCGTGACGTCAGAAGAGGAGCGATTTTTTATGTCTATTTTTTTCGTCGTAAACTTGATAATTTAGACGTCTTTCAGTCATACCGGCACTAGAAAGTTAAATGCAGATCAGGATTTTCGTCAATTAAGGGATGAGTAGTAGAATTCGTAGGCTGAAGTTGCTAGCTGTGAACCGTGAATTAAGTCATGCCAGGCACGAGTTCGCTCACGCTACACTGTGTTTGTTTTCGGACTGTTATGTACATACACAAAACTAAAATTTCAAGTCTTTATGTTGCTGAAATCGTTTTTCTGACACTCGTAGAATCGAAATTTCAACGTCTAAATTTTTTATTTCAAAACAACTTCACTCTTTATCGCATTCGATTCGCAATCGAGATTCTCTCGTTTCTGACGTCACGATTTACGGCAATACCTATAGATGTATCACTTTGGCGCAAGGGGACGTTTTTTTTCCTTTTCTTTTACTGAAAACTATGGGTCTCGTAAGAATAATAATTTTCAAATCTTATGCATAAATAGACACCAAAACACAAGACTTGTATAGCCTGTGACTCTACGTGTACAAACTCTCCCAATTACATACATATATAATTCTCGCAATATTTCGTCGCCACATTATGAATATGACGTCAATGCGTAAAATTCAAATATTATAGATGAAAGGATAAATAGATAAAGATTTCAAACGCTTATAAAAATGTACATTACGTTTATTGATGATCGGTTGCTATTCATGTCCTTTTGTAATTTAATAATATGGATTACAAATGTGTACGTATGTGTGTGTGTTTTGTGTGTAGATGGATTTTTGGGCGTGAATAAGGAATCTCGGGGAATGGGGTATTGTCGATAGTAATAATTACCTACACGACGTATCTCATTATAGAAAACACTACATATACATACGAGTTTTATTTTATTTTTTTTTTTTGTTTTTTCTTTTTTATATATTTTTTTTTTTTTTGTTTTCTCTACTAACGACGTAGTTTCTTATATATCCTTTCGAGGTACATGTGGGAGTTCATGAGAAAGGTCACAGGGTGATGAACGAGTGAATATTAGTAATTGAGATAATAATTCTACGCAATAGATAATAATAATAATAATAATAATAATAATAATATTATATGTATCTTAAAATTATATCTATAAATCGTAATGCGGGCGTTTGTGCTTTATATACACAGTGGTAGGTGGGTGGGGGGGGGGGAGGATTAAGGAAACGGGTTGAAGATAGTGGAAAAAGGGAAGGGAAAATCTTTGTAAAGTGGGATTGGGATTAATACCATGACACAGTATAAGTATACTAACGATTTAAAACTACTAACTAGTATCAACATTTATACATAACACAACCGAATTCCTCACGTATTCTCTCACTATGGGGGGGGCAGGCTGGCGGGCGGGGGGGTGGGGGAGGTATCTAAAGCACTTGACACACAAATAATAAAGGATGATGAGATGGTGGGGCGATGGGATGATTCAAATGGCACGTAATCTTATTAAAATTGTCACAAACAGATCCTTCCTCTAGTCGTCCTGGTCACTATCTATGTATAGTAAACCCTATGTGTATAATCATTATAGCATATAGCAATTCTATAAAGTTTATGTTATATAATTCTCGCGGCTAATTGTCTTGTTTATCCAAATTGTTATTTTTTACTTTTTTTTTTTTTTTTTTTCGTTTTGTTCAGTTTCGTTTTTCTATGTACAAAAATCTGTCGTGTTTATGAGTTGCAAGATTTGTTATTGTTGTTGGTTTTTTTTTTTTTTTTTCAAAAAGATATAATATTATGTATGTATGTTAATGTATATATATATATATATATATGTATACGTATATTGCACTAACGAGAAATGACGATAATTATAATATTTGTATCGATGTAGTGGGTAATAAAATAAAAATATAAAATTATAAAACTATCAACAAATATACACCTTAGTAGAGTCGTGGAATAAAAAAAAATAAAATTTTTTTTTTTTTTTTGTTTTTTTTTTTTCGCCGCATTCAATAACGAATACGTCTTTTGCGTATATTATTCAAGAGTTGAGCTTTTCGTCCAAAGACATGTTTAGTTTATCTTTTTATTTTTCGTTTTTTATTTACTTATTTATTTATTTATTTATTTTTTTGTTCACGCTAGATTTGTTTTCATATTATTTATTATTATATACGTAATTGTTCGTTTATCATAATTTCACTTTTTTGTGTGTCTTCTATTACTGAAATATTCGTGCGCGTTTATGTGCAGATTGAGAAATCAAAAAAATTAAATAAAAGAAACTATCTTCAATCTTTGCTAAGCCAACTTTGAATCGTTTGATTCAATTACTAGAAATCTATAACGAAAGATAAATACTGTATCTATATCTTTTCTTATTAGTTATTTATTTTCTTTTTCAAATTTTTACTCTTTAGTTTCCTTCTCGTGAATAAGAAAGTTTTATATTATTATAAAGTAGCTAATAATAGATAAGATGAGCTGCTCTTTAAATTCTGCGTACGTAAATACTAGTAGTAATAGATTAAGACTAAATAATTCTGGACAAAAAATAATCATTACGCGGGTGCGTTGATTTGTTACGTTAAATTATCAGGCAATTTTTAAAGATCAATCAAGATTTGAACAGCAAAAAAAGTTTTTGTTAAAGAAATTATTCGCTCGCTTTGTCAATTGTTATCAATTATAATACGTAACTTTGTCAGAGTAAATACTTGTCATTTAAAGTTTCATAAGAAATGAACTGAAAAACTTTACAAATATGAGATCCGCTCTATTTTAATGTCAAATTATTTTCAATGATACTAGTAGGTATTATCAAAGTCCAAATTCACAGCATTGTTTTAACGAATAAAAACAGCGATGCTGAGTCCTTTCGAAATTAAAAAAAATAACACTAGAATTTGCAAAGCTCTTTTCTTTTTTTTTCTGCGAGAAAGACTCGGAATTTATATCAGTATAAAATTTTAGGCTGCATTCAATTGCGTCAGAAATATGGATCTTAGAAATTTTATCCTCATGATCAATGGATCTGTTTCGATCGTTACATACAACTTTGATATTTTTGAAGCTTTGAAAATAGTCAATGGTAACATATAGCAGTCAGATAAGCTTCTAGGTATTTAATGCTTATGAAAAATAGTTTGCATTTCTACTTTCTCAATACCTCATAACTAATAGTTGTATTTTTTTTCCACTTGGATGTTTAATTTAAAAAGAGGAAAATAAACCGGCAGTTTATAACGATTAAAAGATAACCATTTCTGATCTGATATCTTCTTATTAATTTCGCGATACTTAAAACGACGACGACGACGACGACGAATAATAATAAAGACGACGAGGATCACTACCTCTCACGATCAGCGTATAAAATTTTTGTCAGCAATTTGAAAATACCCTCAATACGATAAAATTCTAGCCAAATATAATATCTTATCTTATATATTTATAAGTAGATACGATTGCGCGGAAAAAAGGAAAAACAAAAAATAAACGGAGACTCTTATTTGATAAAAATCCAAAAAACCGTCCCAAGTCTCTCGCCCGAAAATATTCCAAGATCTCAATTTTCCTGATTAATCAATATACCATATACCTATATTGTATACTTGTGCTAATATCGATTTTGCCTGATGAATTCATATCAAGGTTCATTTACTCCCCAAAAAGAGTTAATATTATGTATATATATACTTAAATATATATATATATCACAAAAAATCGTGGCAATTTGTCTGGAGAAGCCTATACACTAGGTATAGTATTATAAAGATTGGGAACGTGATGATATTCAGTATTCACATATTGTACGCAACGTATATCGGGTCTAATTGATCCGCAAGGAATCCGTCCCGGAGATGCATTCGTTGTTTTTCACCCCGCGAATTTATCGGTACTACGCCAGGGTCAACGACGACAACAACTCCGACTACTAGATGATGTTCCTCGAGGACTGCGCTCGTCACTAATGCCACAAGATCAAGAGCTTCGCTCTCACTTCCATCCAACTCGACCACAACAACCAGGAGGTTCGTCCATGTGAAGACGGCGCTGTAATAATAAGATACATTAGTTTCAATACACACAGGAGCAGAATTGAAGATTAATATCGATCGTTTTTCGATCATTCTCGACTTTCAATCCTTTATTTTTTATGTAAGATTACATAAAACTCACAGAATTACATGTCTTTATTAATAATGATCATAAATTGCACAAGTATACACTTGGGATGTGGATAAAGTTATTTCTTTACTAAATATTTTCCAACAATGATTAGACATACACATATTGGTATGTCAGTCATGATAGTATGACAATAGCTGCGTAGATCGTGTACATCTTTAGCTGTTATTTACGCAGAGTTATTAAGTCTATTGTTTGAAGCGTTTGACGCGTAATTAATTACAGGGCCAAAGGCGGTATTATTATTTTTTGCAGATGCATTGCTGCCATTATTCTGCACTCGGTGTTATATAACCGAGTGTAAACAAAACTGGATACAGTAAGATATTTCGAAGTTATGTAATTCCTCATGTTATAATCATAACGTAATTATCATTGAAGATGATTGATAAAGTGATAATAACTGAAGAGATATTGAAAAAGGTGCGGTCCAATCATGCGGATAAAAATTAACTAGATACTGTTGATGAAAGAAGTTGATTTATTCATTTGAGTAGCTCTATATTGTAATTCGACCCATCCGATTCATCATTTGATTAGATACATAGTTACGTCGATTAATTGCTTTGATCAATGTCAATCGATAAAGATGATTCATTTGATAAACGGAATTGTACTAGACCTGATATCTCATCAACTACATATAACAATTATGAAAACTGTGAAATAGTTTAAATCTGCTGAGAAAATTCGACCTGATATTAAGAAGCAGTTGTTCGACAAGCGAAAATAAAATTACAAAAATAAAATTAACGATGTAAGAGACGCACGAGTGGTGTTACGTGTGCATGGTATAAAAATATCTGGTATCTAATCGTGTGCAAGGCTGTGTTTCAAGGGCCATATATTTCAGGGTCGAAACCTTGAAGCTTCAAGTTGTTATTTCGAACGTCAAAATGTCTAAAGACTAATAGAATTTTTAGTTATTATTATTTTCTCGTTGTTATTTTTTTTGTACTCTTCACAATGGATGACGTTAATTGAATATTGTTGGTTTAAACAAGCTTAGAGATCACTTTCGCACTACCCACTCAAAGTAATTTGTATTACGATAAAAAAAAAATATACACCCAAACTCTGTTTCAAAATAACAATCTTCTCTATTGAGCTCTAACACTTGCGATGTTTACTTTTTGTCTACATATTTAAAACGAAAATAACTGTATGAACTAAAAGTGCGAACAACGAATCAACTATACAATTTCAATATGTTTATACCTATCAATGTGTTTACATACTTCGTGCTTTGGAGAATCTATTTTCAGGAAAGAGTAACCGATACTTGAATTGAAACAGTCAGATAAAAGCCCTGCCTCTTAGATCAGGTATAAATCAATCCTCAATATTGAAAGCTGGTCTGTAAAGTGTTCTTTCCCAAGAATACGTACAAGTCAATGAGTTTTATTTTTATTACTTATTCAGGTAAGAGCTAGTTCATTTTTAAGAATCAGTAGGGGCTTGTACATACCTACATGAATCATAAAACTGACAGTTACTTATATACAACTTATATTTTGAACTCAATTTTACTTCCGAATAAAACAAATCTCAGCACTCACCATTCGGCAATCTTTTTATGACACCTCATGACGCTGTTCTCAATATCAATAGGATGATATCGCATCCCCCTAAGTAGAATAGCCTCGTCAAGAGCACCGACAACAAATACAGCATCATGTAGTTCAGCGTCAACCGGAGGACCCTCTGCTTCAGAGGCAGAGCTGTCTCCCGGTGTATCTCCCACAGCAGATTGCTGTACACTTTCAGTTCGCCTGAGAAATCCGAGATAGCCAGTCCTTGCGTAAACTTCTCCTGTATTGCCAGTCACAAGACGAGCATTGAAGTGGTCTGCGTAGTCGCTTTCGTCTCCGTAAATCGTGAAATAGCCACTAGCATTGTGCGAAGATTGAACCCAGATCTCACCTAGATGCGAGTCACCACATTGACCCTTTGTTTCTGGATTTGCTATTATCACCTTAACTCCTGGCAACAATTTCCCGGATTCCATCAAACATAGAGAATGAGGACTCCCTCTTTCTACTAAAGATACTCTGTCGTTCCTCAGGGCTCGCAAATCAACATATACAGTTGATGGTTCTGGACTAGATGCTCCCTGTTAGGAAAAGCAAAAAACAATTAGAATCACGATTTACACGGACGCCTTAAACTCCCTATTGACGTTTAAATTACCTGAAGACATATGGCTGTGTTGACTCTGCAGCCAAAGGAAGTAGACACTGCCCGAGGGCTTAATCCAAGAGCAGAAAACAGTTTACTGAAACTGGTTGTTAGAGCTATGCGTGGTCTCTCTTCGGCTACAACAACGCACGTCCTGACACAGGCTAGACTGACTCCACGCGCTTTTAAAGCATGCACCGAAGAGCCCAAGCCCTTTGTACACAATTCCATTACACCATAGGAACAGAATGTGTCTCTGACTCTGTGCTGGCTAACGGCAGACAACCATGAAGCTGGGTTTGCTTCGACCTTGAAAGAGCAATTAATGAATGTATTTCTTTATTTTGTTAAAGAGATTCTTATAATTTTTTTCACTGTTGAAAAAATTGCTAAGTATTATTGAATTTCTAAATAAAGAAATACTTCATGTATTAATTTACCTCTGAAGGTGGTATGAGGATAGAATGATGGCCACTGTATATACTGCTCAGACACCATAGCGCAAATCCAAGACCGGAATATGGGTCCAAACACAAAGCTATGTGCCGCGATGGATACAGTTCACAAGCGAGCTTCATGGCTCGACACAAAGAGGTAACTGCTGCATGGGACATCTTTATTCCAGCCAGCATGCCCGTTGTTGATACACTAAAATCTAAATATGCTAACATTTCTGCTGTCGGAGCTCTGTACATGACTGGCAGCTTCTTTTTTGGCATATCATCCATGTCCAATGTTGTTGGCCAAGTCTTCATGTCGACTACGTTGTTAGCTTCCTAAGAAATATCAAAGAAATTCTAAATTATCTTTGGTGTAATTAAAGGCAGCATAATTTCTATTCTAATTGAATATATAGAATTCTTATTTTTCAATCATGTTTAAATTTCGTCAACATTTCGAACTGTGATAAACTTATTAGGGCTTTTAAATCCATTCCAAAGATCCTGTTTGGCTTTACTCACCTTTGACTTTAAGAGCTTCAGTAGATTTTGATTAGACAAGACGAGTACGGATTTACTGACATCAACGATCATTCTAACAGTGGGAAGAGTAGTCTGAAGATTTTGTGGATGAGGTGGCCTAATCGTGACTGGTACAGCACCAACGTACAAACATCCATAAAATGCACAGATTAGATCAATACCAGGAGGAAATATAAGCGCTACGTGATCACCGGTATTAATTCGTCCACGATCTAATAACAGGTTTCCAATTCTCTCCGCTTTTTTGTGAAGTTGTGAACACGATAGTGATGTAGCTATCGCACCCTTTGCATTGAGTAACGTGAAAATCACGTGATCCGATGTACTGGCGGCCCGCCACCGAAGAATCTCTGATATAAACTGATACTGGAACAAAAAAAAATACGAAGAAAGAATTTAATTTATGGATTTCACGTACACAAGAAGATATAAAATTCAACAGATAAAATTCTTGAAAGAAACTGCCCTCTTTGTGGTTTTTTCAACTAAATCGGAATACACGGATGTATTAAATTATTATTATCGCCGAAAAAAAATTATACTGACTTTTTTAGCACTGTCGCTATCTTCGTCCAGAATTCCCATGTCTCTTCCCTGTGCTGAAGCCAAACGATTTCCTTGTACTATGTTGCCGACCATGACGCTGGCTGGTCCGACGTCTGCAACAGAATCCCCCGCTACACGCCCCCGCACCATTCCGTTAGTAAACCAACACAAACACTCAACCCAGTAATGAGTACCTCACACACTCTCCCCTGACTGAGGCCGGAAAATAAAAGTTAGCAAATAGGCAGTGTAGAATAATTTCTTTTGACAGCAATTGATGAAAAAAATTTCTTTCAATAGAACAAAACGCTACAGGTTCAGGGTATCAAGTTCATTCAGGGCTCAGCCAAAAGAAAGAAGGATAAAAAAAAAAAAAATTCACGGAGTACATCATGCTAAGCATCGGATGCTTAAGGGTACATAAAAAACACATTGATGTGCACAAGGGTGGCAAGCTGATAAATAAAGCTAGGGAGTGTCTTCAATAGTTTTATAAATACTTTGGAGGTCTTAATCAAAGGAATTATTAGATTTTCAATAAATGATTAGTCAAGTTCTGAACATAATAAGATAGTATAACAATAAAACTTGCCACCTGTGAAAATGTCGAAACACAGCGTTCATCATGAGGCATATTACGGCAGATTCATTGATGCACATAAAGATTAATCTTTATGCTAAAAAAGATATTGGCTAGCTGCTAATATGGGATTTGAAGTTTAAAAATAAATTGTTTATCTACTTTCTAAAGCAATAAATGCAGTTTCGATAAACCTAGAATATGGCTTATAATAACGGATGTATTTTAGCGAACAAATACAATAGGTATTGCGCATTGATTACAGGGTGCATACAGAAAAGGGTTCGAGATCAGTTAAGTGTGTGTGAAATGATATGAAAATTGGTAAAATAGACGATAATCTCGACGTTATAATAACAGAACGTTTCTGATTGAAATATTGATCGACAATAAAATAGTAGATAATTAAACATACATGTAATTAGTGTGAAAATAAGAAGCAATAGACAATATAGAGCTAGACGATTCATTTGATTCACACTGTTATATTATTATCTGAAATGTATAAATACGAATACAAACAAGTAGCAACATTTACTTCAACAGTGAGTCAGAAGCTTTGCACAACTCGCCGGTGAACATTACATACAAGAAACTATCCTGCAATATGTAGAGGAGTCTTTATCAATGTAATAATTCAATAAAATTAGAAAAATTACTTTACCAAGTAAAAAGGTAAAGAAAAAACTTAGGCAGCTGAAATATTTTGAAGAGATATCAAAATACTATATTTAAAAAAATGTAGTTGATATTTTTATTCGTATCAAAGCCAGTTTCAGAAGACTAAAAGTCAAGCTATTGAAAGTCGTTTATCCTGTAGCCAATGTTCACGATGAAGCAAAAGTATCACTTACACAAAAAGTTTGATTGGAATCGCGTTTACACACCTGATCCTATAGATGATTTATGACATAAACTGGACTGTATTGCTTACCCGAATGGACCTCGCGAGGTTTTGGTAAGTTGGTCACGCAAGTGTGCGGGCAAAGTAATACATTTGCAGGATGCAATGCTCCCTCCAAGAAACGACGTTTTGTTTCTGACAAATGAATTCCGCCGAGTGGAGTTTTGGGAAGATAATTGGGAGGCACTAGAGCAAGACAATAAATTCCGACCGCATGAATCGAGTCAACGGCTTGCAGTACCCTGGACATCCATTGAAAGCTCTGTAAGATGAAAAATTCCATAAATAAATATAAACTTTTATATAGCTTCACCAAATTTCGATTCTATTAAAGTATAACCCACCTCTTCTTCGCTGCAGTCCGGTCTCTGTTCAGCTACGACACATATTCTTTCGTCTCGCAGAACCCTGACGCTGAACACAGCAATTCTACCTCGATAAATAAACTTCATAGGTTCCACAGCCAGTACAGTAGCAATAATATCATCAGCATTGTGTTTTCTTCCGGTAACAGTCATCAAGCCGTCTCGAGAACCACAGACAAAAACAAGGCCACCAGGGCCGAGAAAACCAAGAAGCCCAGATCTTGTGTATTCAACTTCACCTTGCGGCGTTCCGTCAGGTTGTAATGGTGATACTTTAAACGTGTTATTTGTGAGCCCTTGAAGACCCCAATACTGATTTCCTGTGGCAGAACTATGAACACATATCTCTCCAACTTCGTCAGTTTTACAGATAAAAGGCTGCCCTTCCATTTTAACAACAACGACGACACCTGGGATTAAAAAAAAAAACAGACACAATGTTAAATTACTCTGTTCTTAAATATGGGAAAATGAGAAAAGAAATTCTGTAAGTTTTAAATGAGAATCATGATCAATGCTTAAACTTACTGCCAGGCATAACTTGTCCACAGTCTTGTAACGTTAGTGATGTTAAAGAATTTTCTTGGTCAACTCTAACAACTCCATAGCTAAGACCAGACATAGATAAAACGCCTCGTCCAGTAGCATTGACTCCAGCCCGCCCAGGTCTTCTTACAGAAACAGTAAGAGCTTCACTAGAAGAAGCACATGGGCAAACAGCATCTGGCCTGAGTCCCTTAGATTGAAAAACTGACAAGAATTGATCGCAAGATGACAACGACCAAGGATTAGCACCATCGGCAACGAGTAAAAGTCTTAGAGAGGCTAGAGATATGTCCTTGTGATCTTTTGTCGCTAATAGACCCCAGTGCAAATCTCTAGATTTAACGACAGCCACGCTTGCTCGATGTTTTGTTATCATTTGCATCCAACTTGCAGGGCTGACCTTCATTAGAGCATAAGGAATAAAAACTACATGCATCCCGTTTAGAATACTGGTCAACGTACTATGCCACAATCCAACTTCTCTCTTAAAGTCTAAGACACACACGGCATTTTCACCCTCGGTATAACCGCAGGCCATTGTCAAAGCTCTACAATTAGCCAGCATTGCTGCTCTGGTCACAGTAACTCCCATAACGGAGCCGTCTTTGTCAGTCGTATATTCGATATAAGCTGGTGTATCGTCGGTTAATCTTGGTGGTGGCAACCAGTCTTTTGGTGTTTTACCAAGGTGCTCTGTAACGAACCAATGAAGCTTTGGCCAGCCTTTAAAAGCCACCACTTCGCCAGCTGCAGTCTTGGGTAATCCTTTCAGACAGATTTCACTCGTAAGAGCAACCTGAATCCCACAACTGCCTAGCAAAAAGCCAATCTGTTGTGATCCTGCGTCTCTACGAGTAAGGGGAACCTCGATTGGAACTGGTACAATACCGGCTTGAAGACAGCCGTAAAAAGCGCACATAAAACTTATCGGATCATTATTTGGATAAACTAACGCTATTCGGTCGCCTGGCTTAAGACAACAGTCTCCGCTCCTGCTGAGTGCTTTGTTTAATAAAGTATAAGCAATTTTATGAGATCTGCTTAAGAGTTTCCCGTATGTCAAAGGTACGTATGGTTTTCCGTTAGGATCAAGAACCGTTGCAGCAGGAGCTTTGTAGCTAGCAGAACCATATCTCTGAATAGCAGCTTCTAATGATCTCGGTAATCCAGATGGCACAGAAAGCTGTTCTCCAACAGCAGAAGTCATTGAACCTCCCTCTGGCTTTGGAGCATTTGGATCTTTTGGGTTTGCAGCTATTTCCAGCTCGATATCATCGTCCTCATAAAACTCTGGTAGCGGTCTTCTCTTCGGTCTTTTCAACGTGTTTAGTAGCTGCTGAATTTTAGCCGAAACTTTCCATCTTCCAGTGGTTCCTGTATTATCCTCGACAACGTGATAACGATTTACTCTATCCGCACCTGGTCTTCGAGACTGTGTTGTATGTGTTACGTCTGGTGGTTGGATATTGCAGTAAGCATGAGGGGCATACTCTGCAATATCTGTAATATCTGCTGGTGGACGTCTAGCCGGAGGTCTTGGAGGTGGCGGTGTATCTCGAGCCGATCCTGTGCTACTTGTGTCTGAAAGTCCAGTTCCTGTTGGTCCTCCAGCTCCAGGGCTTTCTTCTGTAACAACACTGTCTTCATCGCTGCTAGATTCACCGCTGTCTCGACGTTCTCGATCTGGACTTCGGGCCATCACTGATGTTCGTTTTGAAGGCATTGGGAGGGATGGTTTTGGACGACCCTGCATTGCCGCCAGTGCCTGTTGAACTGCCTCTTGGCGTACCTCTACAAAAATTTTAAATTATTATTATAAATAATATCGATCATCTTGCTAATATGGAGAATTTTCAAAATTACACTCTTGTTAGTCTCTGATTTTACGCACTTTACGAATTTACAATTTTTATAGAAAAAGAGTGTTGTCAGAGAAGACTGCAGACTCTTTAGTAGAGTATTATTGAGTGTTAATTCATATTTCATTGGATTATTTTATAGCAATAAAAATTCGAGATCGATTATGAAGTAAATTAAAAACGCGAATATATATATAAAGAGACAAAATTGCATTTTTGTGCAGGTATAAAGTGATTGACATATTTTAGCTAAATAGATAATACATGCAACGTCAAAACACATTCGCAATATCCAAAAAATTAAATTAGAAAAAATTATTATTAATAAAAATAGATCTAGATAAACAGATAGACAATGCAAATTCCTTACCTACATGCAATACAGTTGTTTGTGTATACTGTATATTAGTTTTAAAAATTAAAAAATTCAAGGAAGACAGACGGTTCAATTTTTTCGTGATAATATAGGTACAAACGTATGTAATACTGCAGCAGAAATCTTGTTTAACAGATATATATATATTTTTTTTTGCAATCTTATCTAAACAGAAAAAACGCTGTTTAGTTTAGTTTATTTTTTTTCCTTTTCACGATACAGATATTTACTTAGTTACAGTCGATCTATTTTATCTATACTTTTGGTTTCTTCGAGCGAAGTATTTACGCATTTCAATTTCGCGTACATACCAAAGTAGAAAGAATGAGTCATACAGAGATAAGTTTTCAAATACAAAACAGACGATTCTCAGACTACGATTGGTCAGATTTAGGCCTTTATCAGTTATAAATATGCGATAAAATTAAACGTTCTTGAACTTACAAGATGTATGTATATATACATATATAAAAATATTTATATATCTATGTATAGCTCTACTATAATTGCAAGGGGTGAATCATCGATAACACTATCTTTAAATAGACTCTAATTGATAAAGGTAACTGCAGTGAGTTTATTTTCGCCCTAAATTGATCTAATTTCGAAAAAGACGATCTACGAATTGCCGTCGACAAAATTTTTCAGTTTTCCTGTTAGAAAATAACGTAATAAAATTTTAATCAATAATCCTCAATATTCTCTGCTCTAACATTATAATCGCATCGATTTTTTTTTTCTTTTCTTCTTTCGTCGGTCAACGAGTTGCGCGAAACGAGAACGGAGTTGTAAATTATAGTTAATCTTTCGATCAATTAAAGCCGGAGGGAAAGTTTTCAGGCATATATTTGATTAGCACGGCGAGAAGATTAAAATCGCTTCCGGCGTAGAAAAATGAGGGAAAAAAATGTTTCAGGTATGAAAAAAAAAAAAAAAAAAAATTCAGGAATACCTACCGAAGGTTCGCGTTGCTGAGATTTTGATTTGAAAAAAAAAAAAAAATTTGGGCCAAAATTAAGGAGATTAATATCTGTAATGAATTGTGGTATTGAAATGTCTATTTAAATATAGATTGGATAAATTTAATTGAATGTAATGGAATCGCGGAGAGATATAAGATCCTTCGTTGCCTAAGTGTAAAATAAAATCTATGAATTTCGCACCTGGGCTAGGAAAACCTACAATCAAAGCCAGTTATCATGTTTCTGAGAAAATACTACCTACACTCGGCCCCGTATCATTTATTATACTCACCAGAATGATAGCGGCTTTCATTGCGCGTGAGCCTTCGATTTCCGCGTCTGGCAGCTGCCGTATTCGAATTTGCAGCATTCCCTGAACCGGCGGAGCCCGAGGGACTCGCTATTCCTGGGGCCAGCCGGCCTCCTGCATGCAACAACAACAACAACAAATCTAACAACAACAACAACAACAGCGGCAGCAACAACAACGACGAGAAATAGAACAACGAATCACGTCTTAGGAGTCGCATGAGTTACGAATTACTAACTGCTATAATATTTGCAATATGTGATGTTAACACGATATTTATTCAGGCTCAGTCATCTCAATAAATTCTTGCTGAATAATTCCGCCTTAAAAATGATTTGAAAAAAAAAAAAAAAAAAAACAGAGAGTGAGAGAGAAAGGATTTTATTTTTTATTTTTTCAATTCAAAATGATTCACTCTGTTCATAATTATTCTGATTTTTATGTTTTCGAAAATTAATGAATTATGATCCGAAACGTTGATTCTATTTTTTTTTTTTTTTTATTATTTTATCGGTACGAAGAACATAACATGATTATATGTATAGGTAGATCATATACATACTATATATGCAAAATACCAAAGCTAAACTATATCTACGTTATTTAATTTTCACCTGCACCATATTCTGTATAGCGAACTCTTATAGCAGAGATTAACCCTCGGAGGCATGCAACCATCACCACAAACAAAACGCACCCCTAATTACTAAATTACTCGTAACGGCAACATTAATAACCGACACCAATTATATCATATGATTGCTGAAAGCAGCCAGCTACACTTCTGCAGTAAATATATTTATATACATATATGAGTATTATATCGCACTAATTATACAGAAAGTAGTATATTCTCAGATTGAATATTTCTTATGCCTATGCAGAATTATAGCTAACAATTCACTATTTTTTTTTTTTTATCAAAGTCTCGAATATGTGATCGATATCTAGACTTTCGTAATATACTTGTGTATAAAAAAAATTTTTTTTGTTCTAAATTGTACAGGCGAATTAAATTGCGCCGAATAAAATCGTAGCAGGAAGTTAAAGTACGACTGCACGCTATACAAACTGCCCACGTATATATATATATAATGTATAAATCACGGTTTAGTTATATATATCTGTCGAAAGTATAGCGAGTAAAGTGCTATTGTCCAGTTGAATAATTACGATACAGGTTTAACCACTTATTGTTATTTTTACCTTTTATTTATTTATTTTCGTTTAGTTATCGGCCATATATACGTATATCTGATCAACGAGTTTATCCACGGTGCATTATACGATTAAATTTTATCGGAATATTTTTCCTATAATGTATATACGGTGAGGAATGTCGGTTGTGAGATAAAAATAAATGAAAAACTATATGGAGTAGAAATCTAAAAGGAAAAAAAAAAAAAAAATTAGGGAAAGAATTTAATTTTTAATTAGTTAATTAAACGTTCGAATATCAAATGAGACTATGCAATCAATTATTTCGAGAGAATCTCCTTCTTTTGACCTATGCAGGTCATCACCGATAAATATGCAAGTTTAGCTGCAGTTTTATAGTTTCGAAAAGTGCAAAGAGATCGGTATGATGTTGAATTAACTTTCGTCATGCATTATAAAAAAAAATAAAATAAATAATCTCGTTGTCATTTATCCCTATCGGGAAGAAAATCGCTAGTGTATACACGCAAATATATACAATCATACATTATATACGAGACTACGCGAAGGAATTCGGCAACTTCGGCCCATTACACCGCATTAAAAATAATGAAAAAAAAAAAAAAAAAACCAGGTCAATGAATGCAGATAGTAGGTATATATAGGTATATAGGTATGTTTATTACATGGTGTATAGGTACGGGAAATTTGATCGAGAGCGTAATATAGGCGCGGCATTGCGGTCTATTATTGCAAAGAAGATTCATTAGGCATCAGCCATAAAGAGAGCTGCGCCTCTATTGAAAGGCAATCTGCTAATGGAGGGAGCGGAATATATTAAAAAGCGTGCAGGATCGTGATTAGGTAGAAATAGGATTTCCCTACTTGTTTGTATTTTGAAATTCTTTTTTCTTTTTTTTTTTTCGTTTTCATATACGTACGTTTTTTTTTCTTTTTTCTTTTTTTTGTTCTTCAATTACATACGAGGATAATATTCAATCATCAAAGATTACTGCACTTCATAGATATAATTACTGTACGAAGGTGTGCCGCGTTAGTCGATAGATCGAGGCCAACCTCGAACGATTTTGCTGACACTCATATACATATATACAAATAAATTGACGAATAAAGTTCCTCGAACGATGAAAAAGCTGATTGTTTTTAGGACTTTTTAGAATTGCGAAATTCTATCTCAAACATCATATGCCGGTTAATTCTCGTAACTAAAGATTTTTTTTTTCTAATGCAAACGATGTAGAAAAAATTTTACAATTTTGTTGTGAAGATATAAAGTTAAAATGACAAAAATTGTCGTAACTGTCTTCGGAACTCGAATATATGTTCAACAATATGTAGATTGAAAAACTGGTTTATATACTCGATGAAGAAAAAACGGAAAAAAGGAAAGGAAAAAAGAAAACCAACCTTGGCTGAAGACGTTCCGTATTTCTTTTCGATAATTATTCCTGAAGTCGCGAACGCGCACTTGTTTCTGCATTTGAGCCAAAATCCTTCACTATATTTTTAATTAATATCGATACTGTCGTATAGAATAAGAAAATATAATACCGAAGTAGATGAAGGAATATTAATAAGTACAAAACCAAACTCCGACTGCGGAATTCTTGGTTTATACTGGTGTACGGTGACAAGCCTAGATCGAGCTGTCGATTCGAAGTAATGAAATGACGCGTAACAAAGTTTTACGAAATACAAGAACAGTTCATCCGCGTATATACTATATACACATAAGTATATATATGCATATATATATATATATATATATATATATATATATATATATATATATATAAATACGAGATGATTAACGCGGTTGAATTTTTGGCGGGGGGGGGGGGGGGGGAGAAAAACCGACGTTTACCAATACTTACACAAGCTTATGACATTCGTTTTAATCTCGGAAACTTAGCTGATTTCCCCCCCTGCGCTCATGATCTCTGCTTTGTTTGTGTATTCTCAGATATGGTAATACACATGTATAGACAAAACCACAAACTATATAACGTCGGATTGTACTAACTTGCGAAACAAAAATGGGACTCTCGTTTTACTAAAAGAGAAAGAAAAAAAAAAAAAAAAAAAATTGATTACTGAATTTTTTGTTTTTATTGCAATTCGCACCGAAGTTGAATGAAAAAAATCAAAAAAAAAAAACGAAAAAAAAAAACTGACTATGGTTTTGATAAATATGTACTATATAGTTTCTTACGGACCTCTGTATATAAGGAAGAAAACGGCGTTTTTCTGTCGGTTAGTACAGAATGTCTGTATATCTGTGTATTGATGTATGTATACGCGTATGTGTGGATAAGTCGCATGAATGCACGATATCCTTTGACGTGGATATACGTGGTAGACCGTGGAACTCGAGGCAGGATACAATACACAAATACATGTATAATGTATACTTCGACATATATTGTATACGTGTCGATCGTAACTACGACAACGACAACTGCAACGACGACGATCAGGACCGTAAGTTAAGTTCCCTGTCATTCCATATTTGTCGTAACCGAAAGGAAACAGGTTTGATGATTGTTAAATAATTCCGTACTCGTTATCGCGGTCCTCGGATAATACGTGATCAATTTTTATTAAATATACGTCGGTAGATTATAGGCATGAAAGGTATACGTATATATATAGATATATCATAATTATCTGACGATAAGCTGCGATGGAAGACTAAATGATCATTATAAGTCATCATTTAGCGATAATTTAGAGAAGGCAATAAAATCGACGCAATTTTAATTACCAGTTTCTCTTATTACAAAAGTAATGAAATGTTCGTTATGTGTTGAACAATTCATATATATTTTCAGAAAAAGTTAATTTCGCTTTTTATCAGACCCTTGAAAAGCAAAAAATAAAAAATAAAAAATTGCCAGATATATGTACATATACATACATTTGGTTTTCTTTTTCTATAACACCCGAAATCTGTTTTTTGTTTTCTTTCTCCTACTCCGAAATCGAAATCCCATAAAATTTTGGCATCACGGTAATGAGAATTTTTTTTTTTTCTTTTCGTCTTCCATTCGTTTCGAAATTTTTGTATCAATTTCTTTCGAACAATTCATCGCGGGTGATAAAAACTAGTTTTACAATACAAATTTGAAGAGTGCAGAGAGGAGATTTAAAGAGCTAGAGTGCAGAAACCCGCATGCAATATTTTTTGCATTCCTCGAAACATCTTTACGTATGCATTCTTTGTTTCATTTGAAACGTTCTATTATATGTTTTATACGCAGAAAGGAAAAGAGGGGGAAAAAAACAACAGAAAAAAAAATAAAAATTTATCAAGATCAACCGTGAGTTAAAATCGTGAAATCGCGTCGTTGCAATTACGTGTGCAAACCATGAGGGAAATTGCGTATATATGTAGGTATATAGATATATACACGCGACGTTGAGTCGAGTTTCCTTCCTTTTACATTTTTTTTTTTTTTTCTTTTATTTTTAAATTGCAGATATATACAAAGTGCCGTTAGTGAATCAGCTCGAGCAGGTCGACCGCAAACGCAATTCGCAATCGCGAGCGTAACGTACGTAGGTAGGTAGGTATAATACTTGCGCTGCTAAGCACTCATTTAGCTACCTATATATACCTATACCTACGTACACTTATGTATTTACATACATATGTATGTACGTAGTTACGATACTTGTCAGAAACTCCTCAATCCCTTAACACCGTATATACCTCCTATCTATACACCGTTTTTCGTTGATAAGTGTAAAAGGCGGTACAAATGATCCATCTCACTAACGTTTATCAAAAGAAAAAACCCTCGTTCTCGCAATAAACTGTGAATCATCTCCGCTACGATATATATGTATATATAGACTCACGTATACATGATATAAAAAAATTTCTTATTGAATGAATATTTAATTCTGATTGAATCTAACTGTTGTGAATTTTTTTCATATTTTTCAATTTTGGTTTTTTTTTTTTTGTATAATTTTCACGAAGATACGAAAAATTTAGACAGTTTTCGAATTTTCTTTTAGCGTAACGTGAAACGATCAAAGAGGAATTTAAAAGAAACGCGATTAATTACTACTGTAGCTGACTGTAATTATTTCTCAAGAGCCCCCGTCTTCTCCTTCCCTCTCTATACCACCGCGCATCCTCACCCTCGAAGCATTGTGTTACCGTACATATACACGAACATTATTAACGTTCAGGTATATATACGTTGGTTAGGTATAACTGGCGCCCGACTGTTGACACAAACTCAACGACACGTGGGGATGGGGTGGGGTTGAGTTTAATGAAAACGAACAAGGGATCGCGTATCTAGTCATTGTCGTTGGTCTTTTAATTGGATCGATCCCTGCCACGGTATACGCGTACATAGCTGAGCACGTGCGGAGTATTTCGCCACCTATACATAATTCTATATACGAAACAATAATTTCAAAATCTCTATACATATATATAACCCTACATAATTTTTGTTCTCTCATATTCAGATTATTAAACATACCTATATGTAAAGAAATATAATAAGGAAAGAGAAATTAACAAATGCCAGGATAACAAGTATAAAGTATATAGGTATACGTAAGAAAGTATAAGGAAAGGAATAAAGAAAGGGAATTCTGGTTATACACAGTGCAAGTATATATCTTGTTCTTGCTGCATCAGGTTTTGTCAATACGACATACCTACCGCGGTGTATATATGTATAGTATATATACTGGTATAGCGTTATAGTACTCCATTACGTAATTAACCATGGAGTTAGTGACCGTAATTTTATACTGGTTTTATCCGCACGAACTAAACGGTATTATATATATCTACAGTATACTTTGTACTCATACTTGGCGCGAGACTCTACCGAGTCTCTTGATACAATTCTCATTTATCCAAGTTGCGGTTAAACTAAACTGTTCAAAGGACTTCGGTTCCGTAGTGATATTCTACAGGGTGTCCCAGAACAAAATGTCAAAAATGAAAGGTGTCCTAGAGGAGGTCGAACCGAGTAAATTTTCCCGAAGAACATGGGGTCTGCGAAGTCGCGATCGCGAGATATCGCGAGTCAAAAAAAAAGTATCGCGCAAAAGTTGTCGCCGCGGCGCAAAGCGATACTTTTTTTTTTGACTCGCGATATCTCGCGATCGCGACTTCGCAGACCCCATGTTCTTCGGGAAAATTTACTCGGTTCGACCTCCTCTAGGACACCTTTCATTTTTGACATTTATTTCTGGGACACCCTGTATATAGACACGGGGTATATATAATATTCTTTCAAACCGCGAGAATTTGCAACGCTGAAATACATAAAGCAACAAAAAATGACAAGAAAAAGCAAGAAAAAAAAAAAAAAAAAAAAAAAAATACGGAAAAAACGAAACGTGTGTACTACATATATACAAAGTGAAAATTACGAGAAGAAGAAGAAAGAGAAGAAGAAAGAGAAGAAGAAGAAGAAGATGAGAGGAGAGAAACAGCGAGAAAGATGACAGACAGACAGACAGACAGACAGACAAGAGAGTGAGAGAGAGTACCAGCTACCTGAGTGATAGCGTTTCTCCGAGTGGGTGACGCGACGTTGCGTGCGACGAGCGCGTGGCTGAGGACGTCCACCTCCGCCGCCGCCGCCGCCTCCCCCTCCACCCCCACCCCCGGTGCCACCGCCGCTGCCATATCCGGTACCGCCACCGCCACCGCTGCCGCTTCTTTCAGCACCGCCACCGCCAACTCCGCAAACTCCAACCCCAACAACCCCGACGACAGAGTTACCACCACCTCCACCTCCACCAACCCCTGCGAGAGCCATATCGTCCGCACAAAGAGGGTATATCAGTACTTTGATCTGACAATGAGCCGTTTATTTACGCACACGGTTCCTTTTTTTTTTTTTTTTGTCTTTTTCTTTTTGTACAGGTATAACAATTCAATGATTAGTATTAGTGATAGTACCTAGTAGTAATAGTGGACAATGGCAGATTAGAATTAAATTTATCGTTGATCATTCTACTGTACCGACGTTTTTTTCTTCTCTTCAAATTTTTTTTTTTCACCATTTTATCATAAGATCTTGTAAATATATAATCTCTCGACTATAATTATTTAAGACAAGAGAAGATGTGAGACAAGGAGATTCTGATAGTAAAAGGTCTCAGGGTTTAATGCAGCTGATTGTAACAACGTGTTTGATTTTTTTTTTTTTTTTTTTTGTATTATCTCGTGTCATATAGATATAAACATATATATGTAATAGAAATTTTTGAATTTCTTTTCCAAATAATATTTAAAGCATTCTTTCAAAATTTTCGATTCTGTAATACAGGCGATTTTTTTACGATGATATATAATATGACGAACAATATTGAGATTATTTTGAACAAAAGATCTGCAACACCGTGTCAGAAAATATATCTATGTATAAATAATTTGAAAATTTTTAGAAAAGATATTCTACTGTGTTGCTAATTTTTCTGATTTTTTTTTCGTTTTTTTTTTTTATCATACAGTATTGTTCATCGGATCTCCGTTCCCTCGCATATTCTATCTTGATTATTCATGCATATAATATGGACTGTTTCGGATGACTAGGTTCACCTGAATACGGTATACATATACAAAAACAAAAGAATAGAAATTCTCCAGAAATAAAGGCATAAAAAAAATAAAAAATTGACAATTTTTCTAATCAGCAATTTTTCCGGGTTTAAATAAAAACCTGATTTCAGAGCCCTGCACGTTACAGCCACATTAAACTCGAGTAGGTATAACAGGTCCTCATTACCGATCTCTTTCGAAATTTTTTTTGGCATCTATATATATACGTAATAGGTGCATATGGTGCATATTATTATTTTTTTTTCTCTACTTTTGTAATGTAAATATGTATCGATGATATCTCCATGTGTCTGTGTCTGTGTACGGTGTGCGTGTGTAGCGTAAGTATAATTGTATACTACATAGTATATCTTGCTGCGTCTGTCCGCATCTTGATGTTAAGACTATATAATTTCTAATGACTGCAATGGGATAAACAAGTATGGTTGTTATAGTATAAGATGTAATAAGTAAGCCAAGTTTTCTACTATCAATTACGATGCATAAATATGTAATTTAAGGATTAAAATTCAAGGCTAAAGCAGACGCATGACGTGATATATACGATGGACATGATACGATATATATAAATATAGTATTAAAATATATATTTATTGTAAATAGTTGTTTCTTTATTGAAAAATTTTTTTATTCGTTTTTTTTTTTTTTTTTCAAAACAATATGCAACGGTTTCTGATCTACGCAGGTATTTAGAGGTATGTAGGGATAAACTGCAGTCCAAAAAAAAAAAAAAAAAAAAAAGAAAAAAAGATATTTGAAATTATTTATATTCTAATTTTTTTTTTTTCTTGTAAATATATCAGCACTACGAATATAATATAATATATATATGTAATATTATAAAGCGCAATATAATATGCAGTTGCGAGTGCAAGATTGGAACGAAAGCAATCACGAATTGCGAGAGATCACAGGTCAAGTGACAATTGACGATCGCAATTATCAATTTCGTACTCCCTATATATACCTACATATACTATATATAGAAATAACTTCAGTCTCACGAAAATTTCTATATAACTTTGTGACTTGCCCGGGTCAAAAAACCGTAAAAAATTTTCGAAATGTTTTTTTTTTTTTCAACAGAATTTACAAAAATCCGTATCACGCTTATATATGCAAATTGCAAGAGAAAAAATTATACATACAATATAAATTGATCCAGCGTTATAATTTAAAATTGATGAGAATATTGAATTTGCAAATCAAAAGCAATAATGATGCTGTTGAAAGAAAAATAGAAAAAAAAAAAAACAGAAAGAGAGAGAAACACTGTCGTAAAGTGCGCAACGCGCGGTGTGAATTTAACGATTAATTAATGAGTAAATTAACGTGGTTCGTACGCGTGGAAAATGTCCTTGGAAAATGTAAATTCTTAATGTGTTTTCACTTCTGATTAGATGATCTGCCATTGTTCATTTTATCTACGTACGTGCTATGTGCGCGCGTTTTATCTTGTATTAAATATATACTTATACGGAATATTTAATTTGGAAGTGACAGGGAGAAGGGGGGGGGGGGATCATTCTATGGGAATTGTGACGAGGCAATATGTTTTGTAAGTATACAATATACATAATACGTATTTACATAGCCTGCAGTGTTAGTTTTGCACGTTTACACATACTTATGGGTATAATAGCTCTAGCTCTTCTCAATTTACTTACCGCGTTGTTCTTAATCGTGCAAAAGTGAGAGATGCGTTGGGGGAAAAAAAAATATAAAAAGAAGATACAAATGTCGATACAAGTGTGAAAATTTTCAAGAATCAGTAAGATTGGAACTATTTCTTGTGAACAATTTTTTTTTTTTTCATTTTGCATACTGAAAAATTGAAGTCAATGAATTTTCACTTTTGCACAATAAAAAGAGTAACGTCGTACGTAATCAACGTATAGGTATATCGTGTATAAAAAAAAAATGAATATTAAAATTATATATGAATGAATTTTAGTATGTAATTAGTTACTGCAGCTCATGCTAAAAAATTTTATAACTCACCCTGCTGCTTCGAGCTATACTGCTGCAGTAGTCGTGTTCTTTTCTTCTCATAGCCTTTCTGCGTAATATCCCCTGCGACAGATAGGTACAGAATTAGAAAAAAAGAGAAAAAAAAAATGAAAATAAAAAACGGAATAATTAAACAAAATTCTTTTCTGATTTCTTCAAATTTCTTTCCTCATTTTTTCCATTATTTGAAGAAAGAAAGCATCATAGTATCTGATATGAAGATTTAATTTGATTTAAATCTTTTTTTTTTTTGGATCGGAAGATCGATTGATTTACATAATTCTATAAGAAATCTGTACAGATCGATAAACGGAGGCCTATACCGTACGACTCCTAACAATCGAAGAAATAAATAGAAGAAAAAAAAATAAGAAGAAGAGAATCATCTCTGATTATAGGCCACCATTGAATAAACAACCTTCTTACAAGTTGTATATACTAGTGTCAGTCAATTGCGTAAATACATATACACAGCGTACGACTATGCAGTATAAACCGTGAGTCGTATCTTCTGAGAAATAGCCTTTTCAAATTTGCATATACAAAAATCGTAAACCTAGCTACCTACCTACCTACCTATCCAGGGATGGAAAAGGAAGAATTTGTATATTTACTAGATAACTGTACGAATAGAAAACCGTAATATTATGAACAGCAGTAAAACTGGAACTATGTACAATACTCATCTAGCTAAAAGCTCTTTCGTTGCTTATTATAGTCTCATTTAATATAATACAATAATTCATTCCATTTCATTTCATTTTATTATATATTATAGAATATCATAGACGCACTAAAGTTTTGACGTCAAACGGAAGCACTCCTAGCGAGTTTATTTTTGCCCTAATTTATCCAATAGAAAAATTGTCGTTCTTTTTACTCGTAGGCGTGCAATAAGCTCGGGTCGTTGTCCCATTATTCACATAGATATATATGTATAATATATGTATACACGGTAACATACATATTTAAGCATGCATCCATCATCTTAATTGTATATATCCAGTTTACGGAACATGCACAAAGTTGTTCAACAAATGATACAATTTTCTACCAATTTCATTGTGAACTTTTAGTCGACTTGAATTTCTAATTATTTTCTGTCTTTCGTTGCATTTTATATGACTTTTGATTTTTTTTTTACGAGTATTGGAAAGAGTCTTCTTCGACCCTGTTTCTCGGGTATTCGAATTTCTTATCTCAAACTATAATAATAATTATTATAGATACTCAACTCGACTTTCTAAATTCCATTTTTACAGTTTTGTTACCACTTTTGGAATTTTAACTATACAGACCATATATACTGACTCACGTCACGTTTTTTACTCTAAATTTTCTCTTTTTCCAAACTTTCAGGCTGCACGTAAGTAGCCATTTTTCAATTTGCAAAAATCTGTCTGTAGCGGTCAATGTTCTCGATACCGTATTATGAATATGACTGTACATCGACGCCTGGGCGGAAGAAGATCGTATCTCGGAAAACCCGTGAAGAAGATCGTAACTCGGAAAACCGGTGAAGAAGATCGTATCTCGGAAAACCCTTGAAGAAGATCGTAACTCGGAAAACCGGTGAAGAAGATCGTAACTCGATCAACCCTTGAAGAAGATCGTAACTCGGAAAACCCGTACGGGTTTTCCGAGTTACGATCTTCTTCAAGGGTTGATCGAGTTACGATCTTCTTCACCGGTTTTCCGAGTTACGATCTTCTTCACGGGTTTTCCGAGATACGATCTTCTTCCGCCCAGGCGTCGATATATATATATATATATACTCAGATTACGAATAGAACTAGAGCGCGAGGTTTCCCTTGTCGCAGCTATACGGTAAGTACCCTGCACAGTGTATATATCAAGAGACTCGGTAGAGTCTCGCGCCAAGTATACCTAGTTACGTAAATAATGTTTTGTTCGGTGAAATCTCAACGTTTCTAAAAGAGAAAAAAAAAAAAGGTCTGTTCAACCCAAAAAGATATAACCACCATCGAACGGTTTTCTTCTTTATAATAAATCTGGGCTGTAATGCATAATGCCCGGCGCAAGAGAAGAGAGCATGAAGATAAGGTGTGTTTCATCGTTTTTCTACACCCGGCCTTATACGGCGTTTAACTGACGGACACATTTCTCGTGTCCAGTATGCTGAAGAGACGACGAGGCGAGCAGATGCACGGCGCGGTGTTAGGGACCAAGAATTCAGAACCCGTTTTATCACGCTTCGTAGCGCGCTGTGACACAGATCACGGATCACTCGAATCACGCGGATAACCGCGACGAGAATGTTTACCTAATTCCGTACTTATACGTAACTGGTCCTATTCTACAACGTTCAATCTTTTTTCTCTCTCTTTTTTTCTACTTCGAAATGAGTTTCGATTAAATCGATCCGTCAGTTATCGAGCTGTGCAACAACGAAATTTCGAACCGCCCATTCGATTTTTAAATTGTGTTTTATTTCGAGAAGGATGACAGAAATACAAAAAAATTGTGGCAATCACACGAACGCGGTTTCAGGGATTTTTTTTTTTTTTTTCAAAAAGGACGTTTTTATTTCCCCCCCTCGTCCAATTTTGGGCAAATTTGATACCAGATCTAAAAATTAATCGATCTATTTGAACAAGAAATTTTTTTTTAAATCTTCCGAATGGATAGAAAATTATTTGAACGATGTAACACAAGCATCCCACTTTGTTGAATGATTAAACGAAAAGACTCACTAGGTCTGCGTCTCAAAGAGGAGCATTTCCGTACAAGATAAACCGGCTGTCCCCCGCGCCGTAATTGTGATCTTCGTCTCAACGGTCTCCTGCGTTGTCCATTGCTAAGCTGTTGTTGTACATTATGATGTTGTTGTAATTCCTGTCGTTGTTTATCGTTTTTTTCGCCGTTCGCCAAAGAAGGTGAAGTCTCAGAATCACTTTCACTGGTAAAGTATGAGGTGGGGCGATGCCGGTATCGTTCAGATTCTTTGGGCGGAGTAGGAGCAGCAGCAGCGGCAGCAACATTCGCAACAGAAAATCGAACATCGTCCGAATCCTTGGCCAAAAAGTTTGTGAATTTTCTCGAGGCAAAATAATTTTTCGGAATATCCGGTTGCCAGCTACGTCTCTTTGCCAAAACCCCCGATACCCTCAATTCTTCGGACACAAGTTTGTCCTCATTAAAATCGCTTATTTTACCAACAGCCGAATACTGCCCCGAAGATGACGGCGACGACGAACTAGTAGTCGAATAAGACTCTCTGCGTGTTCGGGACGTGAATAATTCGTTCCTCGATCCATCTCGCTCGTTAAAATCTCCGGAAAGGAGTAGTTTCTGATCGTCAAATTCGTCCGAATGATTAGACACGGTGTCCAATTGAATTTTCGGTTCCTCGATATCGTCAGCGGTAAGATATCTGATCTCTCTCCAAACCCTCCGCTGTCTTCTGGACCGCCGTCTCTCGGGAGGAACGAACCAAACTGGACTTAAGGCGCGTTCATCTTCCAGTTCCCTAGCCTCGACCAGATCATTTTTAACGGTTTGATTATCAAATTTACGATTCGACGATCTTCTACCGCCCTTCTTTTTAAGTGACGAATAATTCGCCGTTGATTTACGCGACGGGGCTAAAGTCCGTTTGAAATAACCGTCCGGACTAACGCTCAGGGATGGTTTGGGAGTTTTTTTTCTAAAAAACCCATTCTTCGATCTCCTGAACGCCGCGAGTCTCGATATTGATAAAGAAAAGCCGAAACCCTGTCCACCGGTATCCTCCCTGATCGTAACAGCGCATTTTTCAGGCGCCGAGACGGTCCGAGCAACAGTAGGCTGGCTTTTACGTTCCTTCAAACCACTGTCCAACGAATGATGAGCCCTGGGATTTTTTTTTCCACTCACTAAATACGGGACTGGTATTGCGTCTCTCCAAACTCTACCTAAACTGATGCTAACGCTCGGAGATAAAGATGATCCCTGATCGGTCTGTAATTGGGATTCGTTTACTGGATCCGTAGAATGATCATTATCCGGTATGAGAGATTGAAGATTCGCCGCTGATCTGGCATCGCGTCTACCAACTACAGGAGATTTATCAAGTTTAAGTATTTCGAATTCATTGACGAGGTCCGCGGAGACATCGGCTGTTTTCAAAATTACCTCCTGAGATTTTGATTTAGCGTTTATAAATTCCTGATTCTTTGAACCGAGATTATTCGTCGCCACGGTAATTTCATGGGTGTTAGTTTTAACGCCGTTAATCCATTCCCCGTATCCTATAACACCGACTCCATCGTCTTTGGTCGAAATGATAGTTTTCTTTAAATCGTTTATCTTCTCCTGTATAATGACCTCCGCTGGTTGTAGTTGGTGATTGTTCAAAGCCAAATTTTTCTCCCTAGCTTCGGCGGCATTTTTTTGTAATTTTTGTCTACGTTTACCTCTGTCCAAATAACTTTTTCGTATGGATATTCTCTTGAAGGATTCACTCCGTTTGAACGATGGTTCGTCCTTATCTTTTCCCCGGCCCACCAGCCTCCTAAGATTCTCGAACGACAGAGGCCTCATGAACTCGCGATGCTGTGCCGCCTGCGCACCACCCTAGAGGCTATATCCTTCAATACCGCATTCCACGCGGCCGCACACGATTCGATTCTCGACTTACCAACCAAAGCCAGCCTCTCGCGATCTATAGATCGAGAATTCACTTGTATAGGTATATATATATATATACCTATGAGGTAGAAGGAGTATACTTATAGTCACAGCTAACAATATCCCACGTAACTTTCATATATGTGATAATAATGATAATAACAATGATATAATGGTATCAGAACACACGATTTCTTCTTCTTCTTCTCCTTCTACTTCTTCTCGGAAATAACACTTTTGTTTTTGCACCTTGATTGATTATTAATTAACACAGTTTTTCGTTTGTTTACAAAGGTTGAATTTTTCCGGCACCACCGTTGGCCGATGAGCTATTGCAACAGCAGCGGCAGCAACAGCAGCAGCAGCAGTGAGGAGGAGCAGTTTGTCTGGTAACCACCGGCATTTCAAAATATCTCGGGTCTCGCAGTCGGTGAAATAAAGTTAAAAAGACTTTCGGCCTCGGAGAAGGAATCGAAGCCACTACGCCGAGGAGGCGATAGAAGGCGAACCAACGGGCAAGGCGAGCCTCCTTCGTGTTATGGTGGTGATGATGGTGGTGGTGGTGGTGGTGGTCGTCGTTCAGGGCGTTGTGGTGGTGGTGGCAAGTCGCTTGGCCACTCTCTCCGACGTGGGGGCCGCCGACGTTGCTTTTGCTGTTGCCGTTGCCGTTGCCGTTGCCGTTGCTGTTGCCCCGTTGCTCCGAACCGCGCCAAGCGAACTCTCCGCCGAATCCCACTTCTACTTCTACATACTACTATATACAGCGTTCTAGCGTCCTCGTCGCACCGCGGTCTCTTCACTTCGCTCTTCTTTATACTATACATACCATACACGAGAACCACAAGTACGAGTACAGGTACAAGTACGAGGGGCACAGGCACAAGCCAAACTCGACGATGCCTCGGGCAAGACGTAGGCGCAGGCTACGGCTACGACCGTACCAGAATAAGAGGAAGAGGCAGAGGTAAAGGCAAAGAGGTAGGACTCTTCGCCTCTCTCGTTTGAGTGGGCAAAACCACCACGACCGAAGTACGTACCTTATACCTACCAACCGAGAATTACGAACGAAAAAATATCGTTCGTGGAGGCGAGCAGGAACGAGGAGAAGACTGACGGATGGAATATACCTTTTCCTGGTCGCTTATATATACATACACGTATAGCTGTATACCTATTTTAACATTATCTTATAACGTACATACTATATATTACTATACATCTATAATCTGTATCTATGACCATCTGCCATTTACCTAACACGACACAACTAACGTGATTCCATGTGTAGGTACAGATATATATCTGTTACAGATGTGTATGTATACGTTATATATTTATGTGTGGGGGTAAAGTTTGTACCTTCTTCTTGCTCGGTTAGCTATCAACTTATACATATATACGTGTCTCTTTCTCCGTGCTGGGATTTAAATTACTCTTTCTCTCTCTCTCTCTCTCTTTAAAGTCTTGTAGAAGACAGAGCTGGCGTACGCAAGGTAGACGAGAAGAATTTGGAAATTAACCGGTGTAGTGACCCTCGAAGGATCACGATCTGCACTTTCTATAGCCGGAGATACATACACGATTTTTTTTTCTTTCTTTTCTTATCTTTAGATGCGTGTTATATTTCGTGGAATTTTTTATTATCCCATGTTCTTATCGAAACGATATCGAGTTTTATAATTTATAAAATTCTTTCAGAGTATTTTCTGACGGTTCGAAATACTTTCTTCCTCTTTTTTTTTTCAGCTCAGAGATGTATAAATTTATCTTCAATTAATCGGCTATTTTTGGATAATATTTGAATATGATTATCCCTTCATTAGAATTATGTAACTATAAAACGATGTGTTTTTATATATACCATCTTGTTTTTGTACATATTTCTCAACTTCTTTACGAATGGGATATAAAATCCTGTATAGGTATATGTCCAAATACCTGCGGCAGCTATATACAAATACTGGCCGCATGATAAGTTTATATAGTTTATTTATACGAAGATAATTCGCCTCGAGGACCGCGGTGTGTCCGTCCGTCCGCCCGCCCACCTTTCGAGGAGGCAGGCCAACGATCGCTTCTACTTTCCTGACTCTTGCTTTCCTCAGCCTTCGTTTCACTTTTCTTTTACCTATATAATTATTATTAATATACTTCTATATGTACAAAATCAAGTTTATATTATACCCACGTGGTACCTCCTATACTCGACGAAAGTATATATATATACGTAGATGTTGGTAGAATATGTAATAAATTCTTCGTTCTAAATCTAATACGAAGAATCTCGTTCGTTCCTCCTTATAAAATGAATTTTTTTTTTCATTCTTCTATTTCTATCAAAAATTATTTTCATTCGATCGTAAAAATTTATCCGGCCATTTTCAGATCTTAGAAAACAATCGTATACGAATAAATCGGTAAATAAAAGAAAAACGAAAATAATGCTACCCGCAGGAGCTGTAGGTAACGAAATGGCGGAACTCCTCGCGCGTGGATTGTTCCTACCTGCTGCGTGCAGCCTGCACACAGTATAAGTATAAGCAAGCAAGCGTCGCGAACCCGTACATATTTCGTTCCAACGTGTAACATAAGAAGTACTACTTCCGTTAGTTTAACGTGTAAAAGCAGACGACTAAGTACTGTGGCCGTAGGGTACGGTACCGAAGACCAATACGGTATCTGTGTACAACATTAGTGTATTTAGAAACATAGTAACCCATATAAAATATCCCTCCCTCAGCTGTATATCCTAATCCGGAAACATTTTCAAGACTTCCGCACGCATTATGCATAACGCGAGAGGGAGCGGAAACATTATCCCATCTCTGATGTCTACCTATATAGCAGATTATAAATGAACAACAAAAATAAAAATCAGATGATAAAATTTGTCAAAAAAATTAATACATGAGATAAAATTTCTGGTTATTAAATAATAATGAAAAAATAAAAATAAAATATATGTATGGTATGATATATAGATGAACTTTTGAGCTCGGAGGCAACGAACGTCGCGAGTGGGAAGCGTCGAGGTGCAGCACAGCAGCAGCAGTCGATTTCAAGGCGTTTTGAGGACGTTTACCTACCGATGGATGACCTTGATCTCGAGAGGTCCACCACACGGCATGGCATAGCATAGCATGGCATGGCATGGCATGGGGCAACGCGAAATCGCCCACCTGTATAACAGCACACGTCACATTTTCTTTCGGGCAACGCCCGCGTGGTCTTCCTAACGTCATAACGATTCGCGATAATATACACGTATATCAATATACGTAATATATCATGAGTATAATTGAACGTAAAATAAAATTGAAGCGATTGGAATACGCATCTTATACTCCCGTATAATATCCGAATATATACGTTTAATTTGCTCATTATTTTATTCTTTTTTTTTTTACAATTTCCACCCAATTTCATGTCTACTCTGCTCATTTCCTTTCTTTTAATATTTTCTTTTTTTTTGCTGTACAATTTTCTCTACTTCGATCGTTTACCATTCATCAAAGTTTACAGTGCGGGTATGCCTGTAGTAAATTTTACACACTAAAAGTATTTATACGCGTATATATGTCTCGGTGTATTTACGTTACGTATATACAAATAGATACCCACGTTACGCGGATTTACGCGGTTCTGTAATTATAACACGCTGATAATAAATGACCATGAAAAGACAAATACAAACGGTTCGAATTTTTTCGCCGATGAACATGACTAGTTTTTTCTTTTCTAATTTCTTTCTTTGTTATTCATTAAAAAAAATTGCGATTACAGAGATACGGTTATCTGTTAAAGGAATACAAATATCCAACAGCCTTCGGTGATGATTAATTGATTGAATGACCGATCGATGATATTTTCCGAATTATACAACAATAAAACAAAAAAAAAAAAATAGATAAATGAAGAATTTTTTTCTCTCTCTAAACCTTCATTCTTCGAGTATAAGTGAACGAATTTCGAATTTCTAGGCAACGAGAATAATAATTGTTCGAGTTGATACGCAGTTCAGTTCAGAATTCAGGAATATAAAACGTCCGTTATGAATAGGTAATAATACGTCATCGGTTAGAATATACCTGCCTATGTATGTATGTAATAACTAAACTATGTACTAAAAATGAAGCAAACACGTGCCCGTGGTATAGTTGTGTAATTTTTGTCACCCTAGGTAACGAGCGAGGAAAAGAGTGAAAGAGATGGATATACATATCTTTACAATGCACAGGATGTTTGAAAATTGATATATGTATGTGGGTAGGTACTAGGTATACCTCAGGGACCGTCGAGCCCGAGGTAATCCTACTTTTTAAATACATAGATACATAGATATTAGCTATAATAAAATTGTAGATAAAAAAAAAAAAAAAAATAGGAAAAAAAGAAGATACGTTATATACCTTGTAACTACAACTCTACTTCTCTCTAATATTTGAATATCAAATGCCTAGACAAAAGTCAAAGTACAGATAAAACATCTGTGTAACACACCGCTCGTCTATAAAAACCGCTTTGGTATTTTATATCCCGCGAGTATGTAGAATGAGAAAAAATGAACAACATATTTTACGTAATAACGATCGTGTCTCAAATGATTGAGTATACTTAAATGTTTCTGTTTAAATAAGTTACGGTCTGGTCTTGAGCAACGTAAATAAAATGCACTCGGTTATTCATTCGTTGAGTATTTAAAGCCTAAAAATAGTGGTAGTGGTTATGATGAGATAGTCATATAATACTACAGATAATATACTCTCGGAGAATAGACTTCGTTAAAGTTTTGTTAATAAAGAAAAGAAAAAATAGAAAACAAAAGATAAAAAATTACTTTAAACCATCATACATCGAAGAATCTCTTGAACATCGGTCCTGATTCAAGTTCCGTAAATCCTCTAATACCCCGAACAAAACAATGAGAATACATCGCGGCTTTTATTCTCACGATTAATGATAACAGTTGCTAACTAGACGAATGTTTCTAACTAGTTGTGTTGGTTAGTTTCATATTTAACACCTTCAATGGTTTAACGCAATGCTAAAAGCTCAGACGAATATGATATAATAAAAAAAAAAAAAATAGTAACTAAACCATGGAAGAGACACCACCGCGGGGTAGCAACAAATATGACAATATGTATAGGTTCTCGCGTGAAACACGATGATGACAAAGAATACTTGGAAGTTGAAAACCGCGAGAGTTCAGAGCTGATTTATTACTAAAAATTGCGGCATGATTGCTGAGGGATTTCTTTGCTTTCGATATTCAATACAATATGAATATGTAGCTGTTAAATAGGCGGATTTTAACTGAAAAAATTGATCATTTACGACGACAGTAGACAGAGAATTGAACGCAGAGGTGCGGCCAGCAGTAGACTGCTCTTTCGTCGAGTGGGATCTTTATGGGTTCAATTAGAGGTTCGTTCGGGGTAATTAAGCGGGGTTAGAATTACATAGTGTTAACAGCCGCACCTTGTGTGTTTACGTAATATATTGTAACCTGTAATTCGGTTGAATTAAAATGGCAACAGTACGAAATTATCGATTATTACGAAGCAGGCGCCAGCCGGAGGGATTCGTACGCGGTGAGTCAGAAGGGTTACCTTATAGTCTGGCTTGAATATAAACCCCCTTACCTTCGGATAGCTCGAGGTCCAGTTCAGCAAGCTTTTCCCTAACGTCCTCCGGAAGCTTGCTAACGTCGATGTTAAACTCGGCCATCGCTAGGCCATCAGCGCTTTACCGAAAACTCGAATTTTCAAACCGCACATTCCACAACCCGTTAACACTATTTGGCCATCTTGGTTTTTCACTGGTTTAAACAAACGACGACAGACGGAGACACCGACCAAACTTCACTGCTTCACATGTCAACTAAAAACAGGTGATCCACGAGATTCGATACAAGATACGTTTACGTGTATATCGAAATCGAGATACCAATCGAAGATTTTCAAACTATCGATCATTTAGGCGCGTTTAAAAACTGTCAAATTTCCCAACCTCTTTTCAACACATTGTTATTAGTACCTCGTTATCTTTAATGTGACGGTGTTATTTCAGTCTATCATAAGAGACATGGATCTCCTCGGGGATCCGACCTTCAAAACAAAATATCAAAAATCAAAGCTAAGAGTAAAATTATGGGAAAGTGATTTTATGGAAAAATATGGTCGAAAACCTAACAAGGTAAGTAAATCGGGTTCATAACCAAAAAAAAAAGAAAAAAATTTCACCAAAATATTGAATATATACCAAACAATATTTATGCTTTAACACAGAACGACATCAGAGAAGCTGACGTCACGATACGAGACGCGTACAAAATGTATTGGAAATTAAAAACTCGTGCTTTGGAGGAAACTCTGATGGACATAACCTTTTCCGACGATATACAATCGAACATATCGACGAGTTCTGTGAGTACAACAATCGTCCAAGAGCCTTGCGAAAAAGGAAATAATTTTACCAATACAGAAAATCGCGATCCGGTTAAAGTTACGCCAAAAAAGGAGACCGTATTTGAGGCGGTTCCTTCCTCAAAGGAGGCGAACGTCGACGGCGTATGGGGAAAGCATTTGAACAATGAGAAAAAAAAAACACCTAAAAAAAAGCAGAATTTACTCGTCGGTAGATCTTCTTCGTTTCAATTATCTCAGGAGATGTTTAAGAGTTCAAATTTCACTAAAAGAAACCCTAGGAAATCTTTGTCGATGAATAAATCTAAGAGCAAATCTGAACTCTCAAATTCATTTAAAGACGTTACTTCGTCTCAGCAAGAAGACGGATTTGATCCGAATGAAATAATGAAACCTATATTCGGAGATAAGCTTAAAGTTGTTCAAGTGGAAAGTAAGCTTTGCTCTCAGTCTATTAGCGCTGTTCATCAGCTAGTTGATGGGAAAACTGTTAATGTTTTAAGGAAAATAGATGCTGGATGGTTGGAGAGATGTTCGAGAAATAATAGCGCAGAATCTTCTATCGGTAATCCTAACAGATTGTCACGCACTAGTGATTCTGGAGTTGAAAGCCTTGAGTCTAGTATATACTCTCCTAATACAGCAAATTCTTTAGTTGGATCGCAAAATGTGAATCAATTTTCTGACGATGAGGATTTTATTTGCAACAGTGATTCTGAAGGAGAGCGAAAAAATAAACGGATTAGAAATATTAACACGAATTATAACAACGGTGAAAGTCAAGCTCATAAACGCCAATGTGTTGACAATTGGCAAGGGTCCACGAGTCTTAAACTTTCGCAAGATTCGGTAATAAGCCAAAGTTCATTGAAGATTGAGACTCGTCCTCCTAGAATTTGTGATGATGGGGAAAATGAGGCACTGAAAGAATCAACATTGATTAGTCCTCGAGTAGAAGAAAGAAAAATAGATAAAGAAGAACTGGCTAATAAGCCAAAGACTGTAGCTAATGAAGAAACGAACAAAACTTTAAAGAATTTGACTGAAGATTCTGCAGCTAAGCCTCTGCCCATAGAAAAAGTAGAAGACAGCATTGCAAAGGCTCCACCTGCTCAAATTCGGCGCAAGGTTTACAGGAGGATTAAACGAGACACTTCTGATGATTCAGAGAGTGAAATTGTAGACAATGAGAAAACGGAGAAGAAAACAATTGCAAAAACTAGAAAGACTAGTGCAGCTCGGGGTACGAAAAAAAAATCATTGACTAAACCGGTTAGGGGAAAGAAAAAAATTGCAGATTCTAAATCAGAGGTCGAAGATGTGCAGACTGAACGACCAGATAATCAAATTTATGGGGTTGATACAGCGAATGCAGTGCCTAGATTTGTGCTACCAAAAATGGGAACCGGGGATCTGGTTGCTGACTTTTCTCAAGTTATTTCTGGTAAAGATTCTGAAGAAATCGAGGCATCTAGTACTGGGAAGAAGTCAAAGAAGAATTTATCAGACAAAGAAAGACTGGAGCAGAAAATCGCGGCTGGAAAGATAAACGAAAACTTTGTCAGGATAAATTTAAAGAAGAAAGTTTTTGTCAGAGGGAAAAAGACTATGACTTTTCAAAAGTACAAAAAGAATCAGTGGAAACAGAAAAAAAAAGAACTGGCATCTGGAGAAGGAGGTTTGGACCTGGCTGATTTGGTCGAAAAAAAAGGCGTCTTGACTTGCTTCAAATGCGGAGATATCGGCCATTTTTCTAGGGAATGTAAATCGCTAAAGTCTGATGACTTGCTGCCTCTTGCTGGCGACGAAGAGCCATGTGAATACCCGACCCTGGATGAGGCGGCTAAAATGGCAAGTGAAACTGTCTTGACTGCTCATAAACACAGACTGAAACTCATTCCGCAGTCCGTTTCTCTTTCCATCCAATCGCCAGTATTGCAGGATGAAACAAATAAGGATGATGTACCGAGCACTTCGAACACAATTCCTGAAACAGATCCATCAAATGATGAAAACCTCGATGATATGTTGGATGATGTAGATTTTACGGAAGATCTGGAATACGAAGATTCTGGAAGCGTAAGTCAGCTACTTTGCTAACAACTTCTATTCAGACTAAATGAGAATGAGATATTTTTATGGGACGAAATTCTATATTTTCAGCAGGCTCCAACTGGTCACGCTATACCAGAAAATCTACTTGCTAAACTACTTCCCCCGGAAACGGGTCCTGTGGAACCTTTGTACCCGAGAAAATCGAGCAACGATCTCAACGGTAACTTTTCTCTTTTTCTTTGCTGAACATTTAACATAATAAAAGTTCTTTCTGTTTATTTTACATTTGATTTTGCAGTAGCCCCATCCGAAGTGTTAGATGCATTGAAAAAGTTTGGTCACGAGAGTTTTAGGCCTGGACAAGAGAAGGCAGTGATGAGAATATTGTCTGGGCAGTCAACGCTGGTCACTTTGTCAACTGGATCTGGAAAAAGTTTGTGTTACCAGCTTCCTGCTTATCTCTATGCCAAACATTCTCCATGTATTACTTTGGTCATATCTCCTCTGGTCTCTTTGATGGACGACCAAGTAACCGGAGTACCAAAGTTTCTATCCGCAGCCTGCCTGCACACTGCGCAAGCCGCAAAACAGCGAACAAAAGTAATGGACATGGTGAAACAAGGCACCCTTGATATTCTTCTTGTCTCTCCGGAGGCTGTAGTTGCGGGAGAAAAATCAACAGGCTTTGGAGCGCTGCTGAGACAGCTTCCACCAATCGCTTTTGCCTGCATAGATGAAGCTCATTGCATATCACAATGGTCACATAATTTCAGGCCGTCTTATTTGATGGTCTGTAAAGTTTTGAGGGAAAAATTAGGCGTAAAAACTGTTCTGGGTCTTACTGCAACAGCAACTAAGGCCACTGCTGAAAGTATAGTTGATCATTTGAGTATTCCTGACGGAATGGCTGGCGTTATTTCCGATACTCCGTTACCTCGAAATTTAACGTTAACAGTATCTAAAGAAGAGCATAGAGATCGGGCGCTTATAGATCTTCTGAAAAGCGATAGATTCAAGGATCTAGATTCTATTATTGTTTACTGCACAAGACGGGACGAATGTGTTAGACTAGCCGGACTTTTGCGAACTTCTTTATTTGTGAGTATGAAGATATTTATTCTTAATAACAATAAATTGATTGCCAATTTCGAATGTATTGCTTTATAAAATTATTTCTCCTAACAGGATCCTAAGGTGCATTCAAAGGTCGATGAAAAGGTATCATCCATATCTGAAGCCTATCACGCCGGCATGTCTTCTCATCGTCGTAAAACTGTACAAAAATCGTTTATGAGCGGAGATACGAGGATCGTAGTAGCTACAGTTGCCTTTGGAATGGGTATTAATAAGTCTGACATCAGGGCAGTTATTCACTTCAATATGCCCTCAAGTTTCGAAGGATATGTTCAGGAAGTTGGTAGATCTGGGAGAGACGGTCTCCCAGCTCATTGCCATCTCTTCATGAGCCCAAAGGTAGAAAGATCTGCAATAAGTTTTAGGAAACTCTTGAATTCTCATCTGATTTTCTTTCCTTTCAGGAATCCGGTGATAAGTCTGAGTTACGTCGTCATATCTACGCTAACGGAGTGGATAGACATATGGTCAGACGTTTGTTGCAAAAAATATTCGTCCCTTGCTCTTGCACGAAAAGTGGCGATTCTAAAGCCAAAAAAAGATGCCCGGGCCATGAGGTAGCCATTCCTGTAGACGAGATCGTCAAAGTTCTTGACATACCTCAAGAAATCATTTCCACTCTTCTTTGCTACCTAGAACTTCATCCAAAAAAATTTATCACCACTTTACCATCGGTTTATGTTAACGCCAAAGTCACCAGCTACAATGGTCCTAAAGCTTTAAAGGCTGCTGCTCAATCTGTAAGAAAAATCATCGATCTTGGTTGATAAAATTAGAACAAACTTGTAATCTGAGATATTTTAAATCACATTTTCGTTCTAGTCGCCACCACTGGCTATGGCAATTGCTCTGGATCTGAAACGAGGAATATCTCACGAAAATAGTTCAATTGTGGAGTTTCCTGTGGTTGATGTGGCTGCTGCTATTGGATGGGACAGTGGGGTGGTTAAAGGGCATTTAAAGAACCTGGAATGGAAGACTACAGGTACTTTTGAATCGTTTTGATCGTTGTTTAATTGCATGATTCGATCCTGTAGGTATTGAATCCAGGTTTTTGTGCAAGAACGATATTGTTAATCTAGTTTTGATGCTTTTTCAACAGAAACAGGCGCCTGGAAGCGGACACCAATTTCAGTTGTATTTGATACACTAGGCTTCAGAGTGAGAGCGCCAGGTGATCTCTCGAACGCGGAATTAGATGATGCTCTAGATGCATTGACTGAACGCACAGCGTCGCAACAAAGTATGGGCCTTCATCAGTTGGAAGCTATATACTCTGCCTTGACTGGAGTCGCTTTAAACTCTGTTAGAGAGTGCAGAGAATTGACTGAAGATATTATAGAGAAGTCTCACACGCTAAAGACAACTATAAGGGAATACTTCCAATCTGAAAATCCGTTGGAAAAAATTGATTTGAAGCTTGAGGTTTGTTTGAATTAGTAATTAACTAAACATAAATATGATATCGTTTGACAATGGAATGCAGTCCGTATCTGATAATCATATTCTAAATAATCGTTGATTCTTAAATAATTAATTTTCTTTCTTCTTTAATAATTGCAGACTAAGCTGTTGAACGAAACCCAAATAGCAAGCGATGTTCGAAGCCTGGTCTACTGCTATCGTGATAATAATTTTACGGGTAGAGCAGTGGCCCGTATTTTTCATGGAATACAGAGCCCGAATTTTCCTGCTTTGGTATGGTCACGTTGCCGTTTTTGGAGGGCTCATCTTCAGTCAAATTTTGAACTTATTTGTCAAGTAGCTACAAGAGAGATTTTAGCCATGCGGTAATACCCGTGGATAATTTTAATCTTCACTCTGGATTTAGACAGAGTTGAAATTTATGCTCTTCCGAAAGACTAGGATCGATTTTTTCAAAACTGAAAATGTTATGTTTGCATTCGATTTTTGATAACTGGATACATTATCACTTTTCACCTTATAATTTATTGTATTTCTTAACTTATTCTTTTTTCTTTTTGTTTACATAGTGAGATCGTAAAGTCAGATTAATTAACTAACAATGACTGGATCAGTTTTCAGATTCAGAATATCTTAATTGATTATTGATATTAAATAATACGCTACCTATTTTTTGATTGAAATTGAGAAGAGTAAAAAAAAAAACAGTGACCGAATCTATGAATTGCATGTTAGTTATTTGTTATACGATTAGAGAAGAACTCGGGATGCGTATTTCTGACTGTTATTTAGAATAATAAAAATAGACACACTTTAAGTATATCACGTAACGATATTAATACTGACTTGGAGAAAACGAGAAAAAAATTTATTGTAGTGATTTTTTGTATGTATCAATTTTAAAAAACCTCATTTAAATAGGTACCTGTAAATTTTAACATGTTAATGTGTGGGGTTTGACTTTATTTTTAAATGCTTGAAGCGCTAATAAAAACTCATCTGAACCTTATAAAGTGTTTTCTTATATCGTTGAGAGATTTTTTGCTAGTAATAAGTTTAGCTATACAAAAAATTCAAACTCATTTC